>VZUI01081971.1:0-78568 GCA_013401135.1 Cettia cetti | reverse complement strand
CCCTTCCCTTCCCTTCCCTTCCCTTCCCTTCCCTTCCCTTCCCTTCCCTTCCCTTCCCATCCATGGGTCCCACCCAGGGGAGTGTCCTGCTTCTCTCTGGAGTGTAGCTCCTCACTGGAGGGGCTGGGATCCCAGGGAAGGAATATTGCCAGGGAATGGCAGAGAAGAGATGGAGGAGGATGAGTTTGATGCTGGGAAAAGCCGTTCCATGTGGGAAATGGGCTGGGATCCTGTGACCCACCCTAAGGATCTGACACCTTCACAGAATCATCTTGGTTGCTCCAGATTAGCGTTCCTGAGGGGTTATTCCCAGGGACTGAGGCCATTGGAACCCCGATGTTCCCTCTCCCTGTCTGTTTTCCACTTCTCTCCCAAACAGGGATGTCAGCACAGGCTCTGGATGCTTAGGTAACTTTCCACCGTGGCCATGCTCACATTCCCTGTTTGGGGCTCAGCTGGCTGATCTTGGACTGTAAAGCTCCCCAGGGAGATAAGGGGCCTTTTGCTCTCATTCCAAGAGTGATCCTTCCTGCAGATAGGAGCTGGTATCTCCCATCTCGCTGGGAATGCCGGTGAGTGCGTCACGGCACAGCACGGAGCTGCCTCCAGCAATCCCTGCTGGAGAGAGGCTCTGGGAGAACGCTGGGACAGCACATTCCTGCTCCTTCTGCCCTGGGTTTTACCCCTCACATGTCCTGTCCTCCTGCCACACGTGTCCAGCGTCCAGGGAAAGTTACTGTGCAAGGAACAGAAATGCTCTGGCCCCTCTGAGGCTGCGTTGATGAGCACAAGAGATACCTTCCTCCCCAAAACACCCCCAAAAACCCCAACCAGACCAAAAAAACCCCAGTCAGACACAAAAAACACCAACCAGAACAAAATACGCCAACCAGACCAAAAAAACCCAACCAAACCAAAAAACCCCAACCTGACAAAAAAACCCAAACCAGGCACAAAACCCCCAACCAGATCAAAAAACCTCAACCAGATCAAAAAGCCCAACCAGACCAAAAAAACCCAGTCAGACACAAAAAAACCCAAAACAGAAAAAAAAACCCCAAATCAGGCACAAAACCTCCCAACCAGACCAAAAACCCCCAACCAGACCAAAACCCTCAGCCAAACAAAAAACCCCAAATCAGGCACAAAAACCCCAACCAGACCAAAAAACCCCAAGCAAAGTCGAATTTTTTGTAGGAGACACAAAAGGAAGGAAGGACACCATGAGGTGATGCCAGCAGGAAGTTCATGCCCTGCTGGTTCCTGCTAAGGAGAACCAAATCCTTGGATTGATGAGCAGGCGGGACTGGGAATGGCACAGGAGGCACCCTGAAAGTGGATGAAATAAATAAGAGTATCAAGAGGGAATTTCCTGACTCTCAGCAGACTGGCTGGGCAGCCTTTTCCTGCTCACAGCTATTTCCTGTAGGGATTTGTGTTTTCCAGGCGTGGAGGGAGGAGTGTGGAGCCCCATGATGAGCTCTGGCTCTGAAATAGTCCCAAAACTCCTCAAAATGCCCTGCTGGGAGCTGGGGAGGAACACACGGACCTGCAGCCCCCTCTAGAATTGTTCTTTTTCCTTCTGGTGTGGAGTAACTTTGCTGCTGCTGCATCCTGGCTTTTCTGCTGCTGCATCCTGGCTTTCTGCTGACACATCCTGGCTTTTCTGCCCCTGCATCCTGGCTTTTCTGCTCCTGTTGGGAACACCTGGCATGACCCTGGCACCTGGGTTGGGGGGGACTTGCTGCCCTCCTGTGTTCCTTGCATGTGTCCTGGTCCCTTTTCCACACTGATCCCATCCCAGCCCTGATGGATACTGAGCACTGGCCTGCTCGGGGAGCTGGAGGTCCTCAGAAGGATGAGGAATGCAAGATTTGGGGTGGGATATGGAGAGCTGCTCCCCCTCCTCCTATGTCCTCCACCCGAAGTCCTCACCCTGCTCTGTATCCCAAGCCTTTGGAGCTCTTGTTCCTATAATTTCACTGTAAATAGGATTTTGTATCTTCTCTGACTATTGCTAATAAATGACTGCAAAACT
Organism: Cettia cetti; assembly: GCA_013401135.1. Taxonomy (NCBI): domain Eukaryota; kingdom Metazoa; phylum Chordata; class Aves; order Passeriformes; family Sylviidae; genus Cettia; species Cettia cetti. The sequence continues at coordinate 76,530 of VZUI01081971.1, read as the reverse complement.
CTTCCTGTGCCTCTTCCTGCTCTGGTTGTGCAGGTGCTGCTTCATCCCTGAAAGTATAAACAAGGTCCTGGCACAGCTGGAAGGTTTAACGGAGCCCAAGGCACCTCTTCCCCGGTATGAGTAAGGAAAACATCCCCCACAGAGCAATAAACAGCACATGGATCTGGAACAGGTGTCATGGATGAGGAATATCTGAAACTGAGGGCCAAAGGGCTCCTGGAGTGAGGGATTTTCTCCATTTCCCAATTGGTTTATGTGACCACAGGATTCAAAGAATCAGTGAGTGGGGATAAGTTGTGAGAGGGCTCCAGCTCCAAGGGAATTTTCTGCAGTGCTGGAGAGCAGCTGGAGCTTTCCCAAGAGTACATGGAGGAAAAAAATTCTTCCAGGGGCAATTCACCACCTGAAATGAGAACCTGCACTGGGAGAAGTAAACTCCCATCTCAGTCCATCAGCTCTGAAGGGATGATTGCCCAGGACAGAAATCCCAATGCAGCAGGTCTGTGCTTTTAGGAAGGAGTCAAACCCAAAATGTGGGAAATTTGGATCCTGAGAAGTGATGCTGAACAGCCTGTGCAGCCAGGAGGGATTTTCCTGCATTTTCTGTAGGGGAAAAAAAAAAAAAAAAAAAAAGACTGAAGTGGAACATTCCAGCAAAAATAATGAGGTGCCCAAGAGCATTTGGATGAGACAGAAATTACTGAAAAGGCAGAAATTACTGCAGACATGATAAAAGGCTGATGATTCCATAAAATTTCAGCACTTGGCTTTTGGACACTGGGGCAAAAATTTGGATTAATCAGACTGGGACAATTGAAGGATGGAGAGATGTAGGATAAGGGGGGATATTTGTCAGGGTGTGAGGGATGCTGGAAAGAGGTAGGGATCAAGCTGTTTCCCATGCCTGTTGAAAAAAAGGAATTTGGGGGTCCTAAATCCAGCCAGAGAGAGTCAGAGGAGACCTCAAACCCCTGAATTCCATTGCCTGGAGAAGGGGGAAATTGCATTTATTTTTGCACATTTTTCTGCCTTTCTTTTGTGGCCAGGGGTCCCAGTACAGGGAGGATGAGGAGGGGCTGGAGTGAATCCAGAGAAGGCTGTGGAGATGCTCCAACGGCTGAAGCCCCTCTGGAGCCAGGCTGGGAGAGCTGGGGGTGTTCACCCTGAGAGGACAAGGATCCAGGGAGACCTTGGAGCCCCTTCCAGGGCCTGGAGGGGCTCCAGGAGAGCTGGAGAGGGACTGGGGACAAGGGATGGAGGGACAGGACACAGGGAGTGGCTTCCCACTGCCAGAGGGCAGGGACAGATGGGAGACGGGGAAGGAATTCCTCTCTGTGAGGGTGGGGAGGCCCTGGAATGGATTTCCCAGAGCAGCTGTGGCTGCCCCTGGGTTCCTGGAAGTGTCCAAGGCCAGGCTGGACAGGGCTTCGAGCAGCCTGGGATAGATGGGAGGGGATGGGATGGGATGGATTTTAAGGTCCCTTCCCACCCAAACCGTGCCCTGATTCCATGAAAACACAGAAGGGCCAATCCAGGGAGCAGGAGGCTTTTCCTCTGCATTTGTGAGCTCCAGGCGCCCTCTGCTCTTCACGCTGGGGTTGAAACCAGCAGCAAATGAAATCCAGTTTCCTGTGCCAGCTGAACCCTAAACCTGGCTTGAGCCCTCAACCCTGAACCTCCTCCTCCTCTTAAACCCCCCTTTAACAGGGAACTTGCATTTTCTTCCGCTTTAAAACATCTCTCAGCTGCAGCTTGTCCTGGGCACCCCCAGCACAATCGTGTGTTTAAATGTGATTTAAATAACATTTATTTGTTATTTATGTGTATAACATTTCTATGTTATTTATTTTATAACATCGGTTGATGTTATTCCAGTATGCTTTCAATAACGTCGATATAAGTAGCATTTATATGCTACTTATTTGAGCAAATTTAATATGTTTTATATGATAGCATATGATTTTTATATTACCTAATTAACATGTAGATGTTATTTAAACACCCGAACCCCTCCAAGCCCTGAGGCCCCGCTGGGGCCGCGGCGTTGCCATGGCAACGCGGGGGGAAGCGTTCAAGGAGCACACATGGGTGGTCGGCGCCGTCTCTCTGCAGCGTGGCAGGAACCAGACAGGGTTTTTTACACGAAATCTCCAAAATCTGATCTTTTCACCCCAAAGAGGCTGTGGCTGCCCTGGCGGCGCTGTCCCTTGTCCCTGTGCCGGACCCGCGTCGCCCTCCTCGGAATATTTCTGCCTCGGAACGTTTCTCTTCAGTTGCGGTTCCCGCCCGGCATATGGGAGCAGTGGGGAAATGGCGGCGCCCATGAGCCGGGAGAGCGACAGCCCCGAGCCCGGCGCGGCTCCTTACGGGAACTTCCCGAATTATTCCCGGTTCCACCCTCCCGAGGGGCGCGTCAGCCTCCTGCCCCAAGGGCTCCTGCGCAGCCTCTTCCCTGCGGCCACCGGCCCGCTCCTTGGGCTCGATGTGGGCTGCAACTCCGGGGTGAGGGGGCGGCGCGCGGGCGGGTTTGGATCGCCTTGTGGGGACGGGATGGGGGCACCTGTGGGGGCACCAGTTCGGGGTATTGGGGGCACTGGGACAGACTGGAAAGCCCTGGTGTGGAGTACTGGGGGATACTGGTACAGACTGGAGGTAACTAGTGCGGGGTACTGGGGAGTACTGTGAGGCACTGGTGAGGGGTACTGGGGACACCGGGGCAGATTGGCAGTCCCCCGGTACTGGGGGCACTGGGACAGATTGGGGGGCACTGGGGGACAACCCAGCCCATGGAAAAGGCTCGGGATGAGGCACCGGTCTGGGGTGGTGCAGACTGGGAACAGTGGTGGGGAATGAAGGAGGAGGGCAGTGGGACAAACTGGGAATACTGGGAAAGGCAGGGGTCTTGGGGGAGATGGAGGAGCCGAGGGAGGCAGATGGGAACGGTGTGGGGGGCACTGGTGTGGAGTGCTGGGGGCACTGGGAGAGATGTGGAGAACTGGGAGCAGTGGAACAGTCGCTCCCATGGGGTGCTGGGAGGAGTGGGGCAGACTGGGAGAAAACATTGTCCTGGATCTGTTAAATTCCTCTGGGAATGGGGATTCCCCCCTACCCTGGACAGCCCTTTCCATGAGTAATTTTCCCTAAAATCGAACCTAAACCTCCCCTAGAATCCTCTTCCTCTCATTCTGTTCCTGGGAGCAGATCCTGACCCCTCCTGGCTCCACCTCCTGTCCAGGTTGGAGAGTGAGGAGGTCCGACATGAGACACACACCTCCCCCCCCCCCCCCCCCCCCCCCCCCCAGCTTCCTCAGGGATTTTCCAGCTCCAGACACATTCCAGTCCCTCAGAGGCCTGTCCTGGATCCAGGTGTGGCCTCTCCTAGCCCAGCACAGGTGAATTCTTGATCCCACCTGCACCCCTGCCTTGGCTGGGACAATCCTGTGGTTCTGGGGTTTGAAATTCCCTAAAGGATAATTCCAGGTCCCATTTCAGGTGAGCCTGTGGAGCAGGTCAGTTGGAGGCACCTGTTGCCACCAGAGGACATTCCCAGCCTGTCCTGTGCCTGTGGCTTCAGGAGCTCCATGGAAACTCTTTTAATTAAGGATTAAGTCATTAATTCACTTTCCATCAGTATGCACTGTGGAAAGAGATTCCAGGCCAGGGACCCTGGAATTCTGAGAGCTTGGAGCCCCTGCTCTGGTGGAAGGTGTCCCATGGCAGGGCTGGAAGGGGTAAGCTGAGTTCCTCCAGCCCAGAGCATTCCAGGGGTGGGGATCCAGGCTCCTCCCCAGGCGCTCAGGGCTCCTGGGACAGATCTTCTGCTGCTCTTGGTCGGATTTTCCTTTGGACACCCACGGGGAGGAAGCTCTGGAAGCTCCTGAATCCCTGTTTCCCTCCCCAGGAGCTCAGTGTGGCTCTGTACCAGCACCTCCTGGGGCTCCAGGACAGCAATTCCAGCCCGGAGCCACCAGGAGCTGGGAAGGAGCTGAAGCTGCTGTGCTGCGACATCGATCCCGAGCTGATCCAGAGGGCTCAGCAGAGCAGCCCCTTCCCTGCCTCCATCTCCTTTGCCAGCCTGGACATCATGGACTCGGGGGCCAGGGAGCCCTTCCTGAGCTCCTACCTGCAGCGCTTCGGCCGCTCCTCCTTTGACATCGGCTTCTGCATGTCCGTGACCATGTGGATCCACCTGAACCACGGCGACAGGGGCCTGCTGGACTTCCTGGCCCTGCTGGCCTCGCTGTGCACCTTCCTGCTGGTGGAGCCGCAGCCCTGGCGGTGCTACCGGGCGGCCGCGCGCCGGCTCCGCAGGCTGGGCCGCCGCGACTTTGAGCACTTCCGATCCCTGCGGATCAACGGGGACATGGCCCAGAGCGTCACGCGCATCCTGACGCAGGAGTGTGCCATGGAGCTCGTCTGCTCCTTCGGCAGCACCAGCTGGGACAGGAGCCTCCTGCTCTTCAGGTCCACCAGCACCCGGCCCCGGGGCGCGGACTGAGAACGGCCGCGCGCATCCATGGATTCGTGGGCAAAGAGGAGGCAGATCTGGGAATTCCTAAATCCCTGTTTGTTGCTGTTGGACATGAAATAAAGAGCTTGACTCCAAGGTAGAAGAAAATTCAGAAGGTTTTTATTTGCAATTCACCCAGCCTTTTTATAACATGCTGTGCTAGAAAAGCTGTGATTGGTCTGTAAAATGGACACCTCTCTCCACGGGTTAAATAACAGAAACAACACCTGGAAGAGGGTCGTTCTGAGAAACTTAGAAATGTTATGGTTATTTACATGGATTTGTCCTTGAAGGAGGAACTCCCAAGAACTCTTCCCATGAGAAGAAAATCAGCTACTGACAGGCTGAAAAACCTTCCAAACTCAGAAATATGACCACACCTGTTAACACTAGGCCTTGACTTCTCATGGGAATCCAGGGCAGGGAATGTCTGTGACTGATCTTTTGGGGACATTTTATGGGGTGTGAAGTTGTTCAAGGAAGTGCTTCTGGAATCCAAGTTCCTACATGTGCTTTCCATGTGTATCAAGAATATTCCGTGGAATAACAGGGAATGTGCCCAAGGGAGTGCAGAATGTCCTGATTGGAATGGCCTCACAAGGATCCTCAAGTCCAGCTCCTGGCCCTGCACAGAACATCCCAAAAAAATCCCACTGATCCCAAAATCCTGATGCCCGAGTTGTCCAGACATTCCCAGACCTCCAGAATCAGAGAATATCCAGAGCTGAAAGGGACCTACGAGGAGCATCTGAAGTTGGAAGGGACCCACCTGGGTCATCGAGTCCAACTCCTGGCCCCACACAGGACATCCCAAAATACCACCCAGTGCCTGAGAGTGTTGTCCAAGCACTCCCTGACCTCCAGAAATATGGAATAATCAGAGTTGGAAGGGATCCACAGTGATCACAGAGTCATGGAGTACCCTGAGTTGGAAGGGACCCCCAAGGAACATCAGCTACAGCTCCTGGCCCAGGACAACCCAAAAATCCCAGTGCCCCCCAAATCCCAGCACCCTGAGCTCTGGCTTCTTGGGGCTGTCACTATTCCCTGGGGAGCTGTTCCAGTGCCCAACAGCCTCTGGATGAGGAGCCTTTTCCCAAAATCCACCCAAAACTCACTCCAGGACTCAGGTGAGGACAGGACAATCCCCTCCCTGGATCTGGCACCTCTGCCTCAGCTCTCCCATAACAGGGGTTCATCCCTAAAGGTGAGTGCTTTTGGGAATAATATCCTTGGAATAAAAATCACTGAATTTTATCCTAAATTCTGTGTTGGGGTTTTTAGTGCTGTTTTTATTCCCATTCCTTCAGCATCTGAGGGGTGCCAGGGAACTCAGCTGGTAATTCTGTTGTACTTCCACTCTTCCTTGCTGCAGTGGGAGCGAGGGAAGCCCGGGGGTGTCCTGAACCTTGTTCCCTCTCCATTCCAGAGGGACAGCAGGTGTCACCTCCAGGAGGTGGTGCTCGTGTGTCGCTGCTGCTGCCCAGGTGAGCAGGGACATGGGAAAACCTGGATGGATGTGTCTTTGGCCTTACTGGGAATTCCTTGTTTCCTCCTGTGGGGAGAGTGTGGTGGGGGGGAAGGGAAGGGAAGGGAAGGGAAGGGAAGGGAAGGGAAGGGAAGGGAAGGGAAGGGATGAAACCACTGAGCCCCTTCCAGGGCCTGAAGGGGCTCCAAGAGAGCTAGAGAGGGGCTCGGGACAAGGGATGGGGGGTAAGGACACAGGGAATGGCTCCCACTGCCAGAGGGCAGGGTTAGGTGGGATACTGGGAAGGAATTCCTGTCTGTGAGGGTGGTGAGGCCCTGGAATGGATTTCCCAGAGCAGCTGTGGCTGCCCCTGGATCCCTGGAAGTGCCCAAGGCCAGGCTGGACAGGGCATGGAGCAGCCTGGGGCAGTGGGAGGTGTCCCTGCCCATGGCATGGATGTGATGGATTTTAAGGTCCCTTTCCACCCAAACCATTCCATGATTCTGGGGTTTCAGGATGCTGAGCAGGGTTGCAGGAAAACTTGGAGGCACTTCCCATAAATGAAACTTCCAGAGGGATCCTGCAGCTCCTCCAGCACATTAATCCCTTTGGGAACTGAGCAGCTCCCTGACATTCCAGGAGCTCTGGGGAAGCTCTGCTGCCTCCAGGGGTGTCACTCATCCCGTGTTTCCCTCTCTTTCCTCCTGCTCAGCTGCTCTTTCCCAGTCGTGCTGCTGGGGGCACTGGAGGATTGTGCATCCCACACCCTTCCCCCCTGGAATGTTTCCCTTCCCTTGTGTCAATATTTGGTTCTGTTTTATTTCACCTTTGAAATATTTCTGAACTAAGCCCAGCCCTGCCCTTGCTCCCAGTTAAAGGGGGAAAGAATGTCTGCCTTTTTCCTTTGGGGACTTTCGTGCTTGCCTGTGAAAAATCCTAGGAAGAGTTGCTAGGAAGGTGCATCCCCAAATTGTTGTCCCTGTACCTGGCTGGAAGGATCTTTTCCTTCAGAGAGAGACCCTGGCTCATGTTCCTTATTTACTGGGAATGCCCCCAGGATGTGCCTGGGGAATCCTTCTGGGCTGCTGCTTGAGCGAAGAGTGTGGGTTGGAGTTGATAGTTCCTTTTTTCCCAGCTTTTCCATGCATGTCCATGCTGGACACACATGCCCAGTGTGTCTGTAACTGCATGATGGCTCCTTATCTTTCATTCCTGGACTTTGGAATTGCTGATATGGCTCTGGCCCAGCAGCTCAGGAATGGCTCAGCTCCAGAATTCCCTCTGCTTGGCTTTGGCACGGCCAAATCCTTTGGGTTTTGCCACAAATACAGCTCAGAATGGTCAAAACAAGTTCCTGTGGAGGCAGGGACCTGGAGGAAAGGAGGCTTAGGGGGTGCCCCTTCCCTCTCCCTCTCCCAAATTCCCTGACAGCAAGGTGGAGTCAGGGGGGCATTTGGGATCAAGGGAAACAAGGGGAAAACGGCCTCAAGTTGCACCAGGGGAAGTTTGGGTAGGATATTGAGAAAATTTCTTCATGGAAAGGGTTGTAAAGCGCTGGAAGAGGGTACCCAGGGCAGTGGGGGAGTCCCCATCCCTGGGAATGTCCAAGAAAAGTGGATGTGGCTCCTGAGGACATGGTCAGGGATGACCAAGGTGGTGCTGTGTTGATGCTTGGGCTTAATAATCCCTGAGGGCTTTTCCAGCCTGAACAATTCTATGGTTCTGTGATCCTGGGATCCTGCAGAGCTCAAGATGGAGTCCTTCAGCAAAGAGAAGGAAAGATCACTTTAATTTTCCTTTCAGCTCCGTGCTCCTGCTGTTCAGGAAGGTGTTGGGATTGGAGAGGTGGGAGCAGCTCTGGGATGCAGCAATGGGAGAGCCTGGAGGAGATCCCATGGATCCCAGCTGGAATAAGGATCTGGAGAATTCTGTCCTTAACACTCTGCATTTCCCATATGGCAAGAATGTGTTCCCAGTTTTCCTGAGGGTGGGACAGAGGGAAATTCCAGCTGGGGGTTAAACCCACGTCTGCTTCTGGGACAGCAGCAAAGCTCTTCCTCATGGAAAAGGAATGGTCATGGGGCAATGGAGATCCTAGGGTCAGGGAATGCTTTCGGTGGGAAGGGACTCCAAATATTTTCCCATCCCACCCCTGTCATGGGCAGAGACACCTCCCACTATCCCAGACTGCTCCAAGCCTGGCCCTGGGATGGGGCAGCCCCAGCTGCTCTGGACAGCCTGACTTGGTTTCCTTGAGGGACCCCTGGTCTTGGTCACCCTGGTAGGATTCAGGATACCTGGAGCAGGGCAGGAGAAGGATGGCCCTGATCCCAGGATGGGCCTGACAGGGGTGGTTGCTGCTGCTGAGGGAGCTGGAGCTTCCCTGGGAGTGCAGAGCTCTCCTGGAGCATCTGGCTGTGCCTCAGGAAGCTCCTGAGCTTTGGGATTGTTCCCAGCCCAGTTTGTCTCAGTTTTTGCATCCCCAGAATGGGTTTGATTCCCTGTTGGGGAGTCTTGGCTGTGTGATTGCACAGCTCTTTTGGGATGAAAAACCTGAGGAGCTGAGCTGGAGCCTGGGCTCAGAGCTGTGCCCTGTTCCAAATAATCCTTACAGGGATTAATTAGTCCCCTGCCTAGTGTTGGGACTCATTAAACCTCCCCTCTGCTGTGGGGAGGTCACTCTCCCCTTCCTTGCATGGGAGAATTGAGGCAGGGAAGCTGAAGCATCAAGCTTCAGCCATTGGAGCTTCCACTTCCCTGGTGGTTCTGCAGGTGCTTCCAGCCCTTGGAGGAGGCGGGATTGGGTTGCAGTCGATGAGATCCCTTTTTATTTTTATTTTTATTTTGGATTTCTCTTAATGACACTCCTGTGACAGTGTCACTTCCTCTGAGGGACACTTTGCTGTCTCCCAGATTCCCATGCTGGGTGAGTACAAAGGATGCATTCCCAGGGAAAAATGGAGTGTGGAACTCTGGGGCCCAAGCAGGAACTGGAGAGTGGCCAGAGGAGACAACCTGAGAGCACCAAATGTCTTGGGGCTGCTCCCTTCCACATCCAGAACTTCCTGACACAGCTGGAGAGGGAATCCCCACTCCTTCAGGGATTTCACAGCTGTGTGGGTGTGACACTTGGGGACATGGTCAGGGGTGGCCTTGGTCGTGCTGGGGGATGGTTGGACTCCATGACCTCAGAGAGCTTTTCCAAGCCATTCCATGATTCTGTGGTCATTGTGTCATTTCCATGGCTGCTTTTCCTGAGCCCTTGGAGCAGAAGGAATTCTTCAGACTCCTCAACTCAGCTGTGATTCCTTCCCATTCCCCCACCCCTGGCCCTGGAAGGGTTGAATCCCTTCCCCAGAGCTTATCCAGGTTTTCATTCTCTACTTCCCAAATTTACCACATTTAGAGGTTTCTGCAAGCTCCCCCTTCCTAGAATTGGGTTGGACTTCAGCAAATGAAATTGCATTTCCTCAAAGGGAATCTCCAGGCCAGAGCTGGATCATATCCATAAAAGGCTTTCTCAAAGAGTTTGTTCAGCTGTGTTTGGCTTTGATGCTGAGCTATGGGCAGCTCCCACCCCATGGAATTCCAGGCTGGGAAGATGAATGGCAATTCTGTCAGTGTTAAATCATGGCTGCCCCATCCCTGGAGGTGCCCAAGGCCAGGTTGGACAGGGCTTGGAGCACCCTGGGATAGTGGTAAATGTCCCTGCCCAGGGCAGGGGTGGAACTGGGTGGGCTTTAATGTCCCTTCCCACACAGGCCATCCCATGGTTTCTAACTGGGAGCATGGCAAAAAATGGATTAGTTCAACTTCCAGTTTAATCCAAGCAGCCCAGGAGTGGAGGGACCCACGAGGGGAGCTGGGAGTTGGCAGCAGCTTCCTGGGCCTGGGAACTTGTCCCTGCAGGTCCCAGGGCAGAGCTTTGCATTTCCTTGCCTCAGCTCAGGGCAGGTTCCTTCTTGCTCCTCCTGTCACTTTGGAATTACAGAAGAAAAGGGAGAGGTGGCAACTTGTGGAAATCTGGGAATCTGATTCTGGAGAGCTGGGAAAAGAGCAGTCCCAACCCAAACACACTTTGGGCGTTTGACTTTTCCCTCCCAGTGTCACCAGTTCTGGGGCAAAGGTTGGACTGGGGAGGTGGAGAGGGAGCAGAGCCCTGGTGGGATCTTAGTGGGAAAACCAACCACAAATCCACAAATCCAAGGGTGATGCTGGGTTCACTCTGGACATTTGTCCAGAGCAGCTGTGGCTGCCCCATCCCTGGAAGTGCCCAAGGCCAGGCTGGATGGGGCTGGAAGCAGCCTGGGATAGTGGGAGGTGTCCCTGCCCATGGCAAGGGTAGGATGGGATGGATTTTAAGGTCCCTTCCCACCCAAACCATTCCAGGATTCCCTGATGGCAGGCCCTGCTTCACTGTGATAGAAACAGAGAGAGTTTGGCTGTGTCCTTCCTCAGGCTGCCAGTTCTGGAAATGGAAGTGCCTTGGCCACGAACCCTTGGGTTTAATTTCCAGGTGGGAAGGGTTCCTTGGAGTCTCCAAGGCTTTATTCTCCCTGGTCCTGGTGAAAAAGCTGGCACGTTGTATAAGCTTCTCATCTGAGCTCTTCAATCCCTCTCTGGGATTTTGTTTCAACACCTCAGGTTTCCCATTTTATTCACTTATGGAACAAACTGGGGCAGGTTTGTTTTCCCCCTTGGCACAGAAATCCCTTGGATCATTATGGACATAATCTTTGCCACCATTTCTTAGCTCAGGCTCAAGTTCCTTGGAATGAGTTAATTTGGAGCATCTTTGTTCCCGTGGAGCTGGGCCCACTGGAAGGGGCTGGAGTCGTGATCTGAGGTGGGTGATCTGCCTCCAGGGACTAGAAAATGCTCCTTATATCTTCTGACCTGACAATCCCAGTTCAATCAGGATCATAAAATGCTTCTTGTCAGCCCCCTGGAATTTCATTCTGATGTTTAACAAAGCTGCTCCATCCTTGGATCCTCCTGGAGCGATGGAGCTGGTTTTGTTGGGAGTGAGAAAGGTCTGAGGCCAGAGCTGCCTGGACTCCTGCAGGGACCCTGCTGTGGAGCAGGGAAGCTCAGGAAGGATCTGATCCATGTTTCCATGGCAGGACACACATTGAGTAATTGATTAAACCCCCATCATGGGGTGGGTCAGGGATCAGAGCTGGCCCTGGGGAGGTGGCATCCCTGTGGGAGGGGATGCACCAGGATCCCAGGATAACCCATTCTGCTGGATTGTTGGGTTGTCATTCCTGGGAAGGAGAGGGCAGCTGTTGCTGAGGGGGTCCCTCTGTGTCACTTGGTGTCCCTGCTCCGCCCTGGGGTCAGTCCCAGCCTCTGGAAGCTGCTGAGAGCAGCTTTGTTCCTGCAGGAATCTGGGAGCAGTCGTGCTGTAACAGGCCCTGCTGCCAGGCTGACACATCAAAGCGGCTCCCTGGGATCCTGCACGGATCAAACAGAGGGAGCAGGGAGGGAACAGGGAGGCTCCCAAACCTGCCAGCCCTGGGATGGCTCAGCTCTGTCTCCACATCTCCATTAACTCTGGGAACATCCCTGCTGGACACCCCTGCTCCAGGCACTCTCAGCTTGGATTCAAAGGCTGGGGCCCCTCTGGAGCCAGGCTGGGAGAGCTGGAGGTGTTCACCCAGAGAGGAGAAGGAACACCCTTCAGGGAGACCCTGAAGCCCTTTCCTGGGCCTAAAGGGGCTCCAGGAGAGCTGGAGAGTGATTTGGGAAAAGGACCTGGAGTGCCAGGACACAGGGAATGGCTTCCCACTGCCAGAGGGCTGGGATGGATGGGACATGGGGGAGGAATTCCTCCCTGTGAGGGTGGGGAGGCCCTGGAATGGACTTCCCAGAGCAGCTGTGGCTGCCCCTGGATCCCTGGAAGTGTCCAAGGTCAGGCTGGACAGGGCTGGGAGCAACCTGGGATAGTGGGAGGTGTCCCTGCCCATGGTAAGGGTGGCACTGGATGGGCATTTATATCCCTTCCCACCCAACCATTCCATGGATCTGTGTGAGATGGTGCTGGGAAAAGCTCTGTGAAGGGGCTGCTGAAGACATCCTTGCTGGCGTTTTGGGGAGAATTCCTGTTCCCTGTGTGAGGAAAACAGGCAGGAAGGTGAAGGTTTTATGGGAAAAACTCCTCTAATCCAGCCAGTCTTGGTGTCCCCTCAGAGCAGGTGACAGCCAGGAATCATAGAATTGTTCAGGTTGGAAAAGGCCTTGGAGATCATCAAGTCCAACCCAGCACCACCAAGGTCAGCCCTGACCGTGCCACATCCACACATTTCTTGGACACTTTCTGGGATGGGAATTCTGCTTCTGCCCTGGGGCAGCTTTTTAGACCTGGAAAGCCCTTCTGTGAAGGATTCATCCCAAATCTGTAATGAATGTATGCAAATATGGAATATCTCCCCCAAAGGCCCTGGAGAGCTGCTCTGGCTCCATGTCCACCTGGAGAGGATCCATCCCCTCGAGCAGGAACATCCTCTGTAGGTGTCCCCAAGGGTGGCCAGGGACACAAAGACATTTAGAAGTTGTGAGGGCTCCTCTGGAATGTGTGGTGGCTTCTCTCCAGGGCTCCTGGATCTCCTGGGAATGATTTTCAGGAGTGGCTGCTGTGGTGTCTGGCTGGACATTCTCAGCCTGACCAGTGCCGGCTCCTGGGGGATAACTGGGGCAGATTCCGAAGGATTTCCTGTCCCCCAGCCCCTGAAGCAGGACCTGCAGCACATTCCTCAGGTGGGGCTTTACCTCCACACCTGCCCCATGGCTGACACAGGTGGGCTCAGACCTTTCCTCAGAATTCCCACAGGATGAATCCCTGAGAGCTGCCTTTGGTTTGCCCCAATCCCTTTGTGGATTCCAACTGTTGACAGCTTGTCCTTGGATCTGGGCAACCACGGGAAGGCTCCTTTTCCACTCAGCCTCATCCCACCTGGGGGACTTCTGGTTTGGCTTTTTTCAGGACAGCTTGTTCAGTGCTCAGGGCAGGTGGGAAAGGTGTCCAGGTTTCCAGGGAAAATCAGGAGAGAGCAGAGGGGTTGCACCTGGGAGCACAGGGGTGTGCAGGGAAGGTCTGAGAGGAAAACGTGCTGTCTGGAAGGCTCAGTGAGAGGGAACAGGGATCCCATGGGATTTGTGAGCCTGGGAGCTGCTTGGGAGAGGAGGGAGGGAGGGAGGAAAGGAGGATGAGAATTGAAGGATTCAAATTGGACGTTCCTGGAGTATCTCCTGAGCTTTGAGTGTGGATGAGGTTTGGGAGCTGAGTATTCCTGCAGTACCTCCTGAGCTCCCTTCTCCTGAAGATTGAGGCTGGACGTGGGAATCTCACCTGAGCTTGGATAAGCCTTGGTGAGGCTTGGGAATGGAACCAGGAATCCTTGGGGTTGCTGCTGGCTGTGCCTTCCTGAGCTCCGTTCTCCTGAGGGCTGTGCTGGGGTGGGATCTTTCCTGGCCTGGATGACCTCAGTGCAAATCTGACCTGGGGGGATCCCCATGGCCAGAGGAGCTTTCCCTGGGCTGGGGGACAAGGGACGGCCAGGCTTGGGCTGGGTCCAGGATTCCCAGGAGCCTCCAATGTGTCCCAAACAGGGCGCTGTGCCTGGGGGGGAGGCAGAGCTGCTCCCTGTTCTCTCCTGCTCCGCGTTTCTCCCAGCTGCTGTCACCAGCACATTCCCGGTGCTCCGTGCCAGCCCGGCAGGTCCCGGCGGGTCCCCTCCATGGGGATGTGGCTGCATTTTCCAGGCCCAGCTCCAGCTGGTTTGTGGGAAGTGCTGACTCGGGCGTTGTGCAGAGCTGACTCAAGTGGGACAGGCTCAGCCAGGAAAGGCTTTGTAAGGAGTTGTTGGATCTGGGCTCCATGGTGGAGCTGGGCTGGTTCCCCTTCAGGCTCCAAAGGAGGAGTTGTAAGGACTTTAAAGGATTTAGAGAGTTGGAAGGTGAAGGAATGTTTTAGTGAGAGGGGAAATGCCCATAAAGCCTCTGATGCAGTGGGGGGTGTGGACACAGGAGCAGAGGATGGGACAGGGCACCCAGAGGTTCCAGAGAGCACTGGAAGCTTCCAGGCTCCTCCCAATCCAGCCCCTTCTGGGATTCCATGATTCTCCCCCTGTTCCCTGGGAAATACCCCAAGGATGGCCCCAGTTGATTGATGCAGAACTTGCTTCCTTTGGACTCTGATTTTGGGTGCAGGATGAGGGGTGGGCACTGAATCCACTGAGGGAACACCTTGTTCAGGAGTATCCCAAGGCTTTGGGAAGGCTTTGGGGAGCCCTGAGGAGCCACGGGAACCCTTGGAGGTCCTGGCTCGTCCCAGCCCCTCTGCGATGTCCTGTCACAGAGATCCAGGTTTGGCTGGTGACAGAACAGGGAAAGGTCCCACTTTCCCCATGACAGGAGCTGCTTTCAGGGCATCTGAGCCGTGGCTCCAGGGTGGGAGACAAGGTGGACTGGGGGATTGGAGGTGGCTGGGTCAGAGGGAAGGGGTGGGAGGTCGTGCAATCACAGAATCACCAAGGGTGGAAGGCACCCTCCGGATCATCCAATCCAGCCCCAGTAGCACCACCAAAGGGACCTGGAGGAGGAGCTGGGCACCTCCACAGGCTCCAGGAGCCCCCCTTCCCTGGCCTCGGCATTTCTGTGCCGGGCCGGCTCCGCTCCTGCCAATGTGCTGATGCGGGAGCTTTGCACCACCAAGATTTGCCTCCTGTGCAAAACCCAGCCAAAGTGGGTTGGAGCCGGAGCCGCCGCGTTCCCAGCCCAGGGCAGGGACGCGGGAGGATCAGAGGGATCGCAGCTCGGGAGGGTCCAGGGACGCGCCCACAGCGGCTCCCAAAGCCGCCCCGGGGCTGGGCGGAGCCGCCCGAGCGCCTTTCCCAGCCAGGTGCAGCAGCAGCTGAGGAAAAACGAGGATCCTTACTGGAAACAGGGATGTGCACCCGGATTTTCAGCGATGCTCCTACACGGGTGGGATTCAGAGATGCTCCCCCAGGTGTGTTTTGGAGATGCAGGTTTAGCCCCAGATGTTCCCTTCCCACACTCGGGGATCTGTGTGTGTGACCCTGGGCCTGATACCCCTGGATTTCCCCCTGCTCTGTGAGTGTTTGCTCTCTGAGTCTGTTTTGTCTCAAATTCCAGTCTCTTGACACTCAGAATTGAGCACGTCGGGAGCAGGGAGAGGTGAGAGGAGGGAGCTGGGTGGGATCTGGACGTGATCCAGGACTCCCTGTCAAAACATCCCCACCCCATTCCTGGCGTGTTTGGGATGGTTGGTAAAAAACCTCCCAGTTCAGAGTAAAACGTACAGGAATTGGCACAAAGGAACTGTTAAAGGGGCCCAGCTCCCACAAAATCCACAGGGATTCATCCCATTTGTGCTGGGGCTGGAACTCTGGGTTTAAGCTGGCAGGGAAGGGCAGCTCTGCCAATACCTCCTTCAGGTACACCAGGACTAGTCCCAGAATCCCAGGATGGGAAAGGACCTTAAAGCCCATCCCATTTCTGACACCTTCCTTAGCCCAGGCTGTTCCTAGCCTCACCAGCCTGGCCTTGGGATGGGGCAGCAGGATTTTGGGGGACTTGGGAGCACCATGAGTGTCTGTGCTAACCCTGCCTTTTCCATGTGCAGCTGGAGCCCAGGGAGCAGCTGGGGGGGTTCGTTGCCTGAGTGGAGAATTCGGGGATCTTTCCTGGTTGGAACAGCTCAGCCTCTTTGGAAAGAAGTGAGAATGCTGCCCCTTCCCAGGATGAAGTGAGGAATAGGGTGAGCAGTCCAGAGGCAGTTCCCAGTTGTGAACTGGGATTTTATTCAGAGCAGGGGCTGCAGCTACTCGAGGCCTGTTCTACAAAGCCAAATCCAAAGCCCTGAGTTGCTCCTTCCTCCACTCGAGGTGGGCTGAGGAGCTTCCAGCAAGGTGGGAATTCCTATTCCTGGAGGGAACACCAGGAGTTTGTGTTGGAATTCAGTCCTGCCATCCCTCCCGTAGTCCAGGTGGGATCCTCACGATCCTGCCCGAGCCTTTCCCTGGGTTGTGTAAGCGCAGAGCTGCCGCCAGGGCCGGGCGTGGGCAGATCTGGCCGGGAGGGCGGATCCCAAATCCAGGCTCAGGTCGGAGCGTGTCCCGTGGCTGTGGGCCATGGCAGGGGCTGCTGTCGGGAACTGCCGGGAGTGGGCATGGAGGGAGTCCAGCCCTTCATCCACAGGCTCCCCTTGTGCTCCCCAAAAGCAGGCTGGGGGAACTCGGACAGGGCAGATCCCATGGGAGCTCTCAAGAGGGGAAATGGCTCATCCTCCTGAATTTCAGATTCCCCATGGCAAATCCAAGGCCAGATGAACTCTGGGATTTTTTGAGTGTCTTGAGATCCAGATATCTGGATTTATTGCCGCTGGTTTAGTCTGGGTTTGGGGTCCCAGTTTTCAAGGGTTTTCTGTTGTTGGTTTGAACCAGGAGAGCAGCTGAGATTCCATGAGATCCTCACTTCAGGAACTGGGACTTAAAGTGATGCCAGCACTGGGAATGCTGGGGGATGAACTGGTGCAGATGGGTCTGGTGAATTACCCAGGGAATGCTGAGGGAATGCTGGATTTACCCATTGTGGAGGGCAGGGGGAGTAAATCCAGAGTGGATCCACAGCTCAGGCACTGAACTGGGGCAGTTTTACTCCTCTCCTTGCAATTCCAAACCCCCAAAATCTCATGTTGGTGGTGGGGCCTTCATCCCTACCTGCCTTCTGCCCAGAGGAAGTCCCAGATCCCTTTGGCTCCCTGAGGAGCTCTGGAAGCATTGGAAGTGAAGCTCCAGGTGTTTTATATCCCCTTTTTTCAAGGGTGAATTGCCTCTCTGTGAGCAGGGGGCAGCTTGTGGTGCTGCACTGGGATTTCACCAGCCTGAGAAGTGCTGGGGGCAAAGGAGATTTTGGGACCCTTGGAATTGGTTCTGAGGCAGGTAAAGGTGGGTGTTGTTGGGAAGTGCTTGGAGCAGCTTTGCTGCAGCTGAAAACGTTCCATGAGCTCTGATGGTCCGAGGCTCCCTGGGCACAAGAGGGCAGAGGGGCTGCCGGACCCCCAGGATCCCCTCCCAGGGCTGCCCGACCCTCCTCCCACCGTTCCTAGCCCTCTTTGCTTCCTGCGTCAGAGGCTGAGTCACCCTGGGATTCCTCAGCTCTGAAGTGGTTCCTCCTCCCCCTCCCCTGCCCAGGTACTGAGGGGTTTTTTCCGAAGCTCTGAATTTCTGGGTGTGCCCCGAGCCTCACAAACACGGCAGGTCGCGGCAGGAGCGGCTGAGCTCCGTTCCCATTGTGAATTCCTGGCGTAGTTCCAGGGGCTGTGCCCGGAGCAGCCCCTGTGAGCTCCTTCCTCTGCTGTGCGGGGGCTTTTCTGCTCCCTCGGGGTCCCTCCATGGACACAGGGCATTGTCCCAGACCCCTCAGATCCCTCTGTGGATCCTGAGTCCCTGAGATTTGGAGAGTTCCTGGTGAATTTGTGCACCAGAGAGATCTGTGGGGCCGGGAGGGAGCAGAGCCTGAAGAAGGGAAGGCTCTGGAGACACCTTGGAGCCCTTTCCAGTGCCTAAAGTGGCTTCAGAAGAACTGGAGAGAGACTTGGGACAATGCCTGGCAATGCCAGGACACAGGGAATGGCTTCCCACTGGCAGAGGGCAGGGTTAGGTGGGATATTGGGAAGAAATTCCTCCCTGTGAGGCTGGGAAGGGCCTGGAATGGATTTCCCAGAGGATGAGCCATCCCTGGAAGTGTCCATGGCCAGGTTGGACAGGGCTTGGAGCTACCTGGGACAGTGGGAGGTGTCCCTGCCCGTGGCAGGGGTTTGGGATGGGATGAGCTTTGGGGTCCCTCAACCCACACCATTCCATGATTCCAGGATGTCCAGGCACAAGCCCACCCCCATGTCCCAAGGGGGAACTCATGCTGTGATCTGTGATCTGGTCTCCTTCCACCTTCTCCAACCCCACGGGCTCCAGTTGATCCTGGAGAGGAAGTTCTGGGATGGTGTTCAGTGCCTGGAGGAAGCGGGGGGGGGGGGGGGGGGGATGAGCCCAATCCAAGCCCCAGGAACCACCTCTGGTCGCTGCTGTCCACAAACCATGGAATTGCTCAGGCTGGAAATGTCCTCAGACAGCATCAGGTCCAACCGTCAACCCAGCACCACCCTGGTCACCCCTTACCACATCCCCAGGTGCCACAGCCACACATTTCTGGACACTTCCAGGGATGGGGACTCTGCCCCTGCCCTGGGCAGCCCCTTCCAGTGCTTTACAACCCTTTCAGTGAGGAATTTTTCCTAAATGCAACTTAAATCTTCCCCGATGCAGCTTGAGGCTGTTTTCACTTGTTCCCTGGCAGCAGATCCCGACCCTCACTCTCCTGTCAGGGAGCTGGGAGAGGGAGAAGGTCCCCCCTGAGCCTCCTTTTTTCCAGCTGAGCTGCAGGGGAGCAGGTTTGGATATGTGGGAAGGGAAGGCCCTGGAGCAGGAGCTCAGCCAGTGCCAGCGCTGCCCCTCTGAGCCCTTAGAGCAGAGGGGAGAGCTGGAGATGGTTCCTGGAAGTGTCCCAGGCCAGGCTGCTCCCCCCGTTCATGCCCCACCCTGGGCACGGGGTCTGTGCAGGTGTAAATTCGGGCAAACCCCCAATTCCCTCTGTTCCAGGTGGGGCTCGTGCTCCCCTGGCTGGAATCGGGGCAGGAATTGGGGCAGGGTGGGGCCGGGGCAGCGGCAGCTGCTGCGTGTGCGAGTCCCCGGTCCCGGCGGTGGCACACGGGGGCCCTCCCAGCCCCGGGGCCGGGCTGGCACCGCTCCCGGGAGCTCCAGGCAGGGCCCGGCCCTGGCAGCACAACAAGGGAATTCTGCTTTCTCCCAGATTCCGGGGCTGGCTGGGACAGGGACAGCGCCCGGCTGTGCCAGCACCCCGGGGTCCCTCCCGTGTCCCCCGGGCCTGGTGGCACCTCAGGGCTGCCTCTTCACTGGTCCCAGGACAGCCTTGGCGCTGGGATCCAGGTGAGGTCCCCGGAGCCCAGAACGCTTCGGAGATCACCCAGTCCAAGCCCGGACAGGGTGACCAGATCCCGGTGCCAGGACTGGGAGCCCCAGGGCCGGGAGAAGCTGGTGCTGGCACATCCCGGTGCTGCCGAGATTCCCAGCCCCGGAACCCCCCGGATCCTGCCGAGATCAGAGAGAGCTGGGCTGGGGACACCGGGGAGGGGAATCCCGATCCCAGGCGGGTTTAGGGGGGTGAATCCCGATCCCAGGTGTGTTTAGGGGGATGAATCCTGATCCCAGGTGGGTTTAGGGGGGTGAATCCCGATCCCAGGTTTGTTTAGGGGGATGAATCCTGATCCCAGGTGGGTTTAGGGGGGTGAATCCCGATCCCAGCCGGGTTCAGGGGAGTGAATCCCGATCCCAGGCGGGCTCAGGGAGTGAATCCCAGCACCGGGATGGCCGCAGGACACCGGGAGAGCTGCTCCACCTCCCCTGTGAGAATGGCTGGGAACGGGGGAGGGGAAGGTGCCACCCGGCCTTGGGGCTGAGCCGGTGTGGCCACTCTGGGGCCGCTGATCCCCGGGCGGAATTCCCGGCGGACACAGCTCCCGTTCGTGCCAGGTGGGGAGGGGCTGCAGCCGCTGCCCCCCCCGGCCCCGAGCAGGGCGAGCTCCGCTCACCTGGGCAGGCTCAGCTCCCCTGGGCGGGGCACGGCTCAGGTGTTCCCATTCCTGCCCGGATTGGGCCGGATGAGCCCAGCCTGGCCTTATACGGGCACGAAGCGGCGCCGGCCGCTCCCCCCCGGGATGGGCCGATGGGGCCGGGCTCTCCCCTTCCCTCCGCCCCTCCCTGGACACCATCCAGGGATTTGTTTGCAGCCAGCCTGGGGATTTGGGGCTCCCGTCGGGGTTTGGGCCCCACAGGCCACCGGGGCACTCAGGGTGAGGCTGGAGATCCCCTCGAACCTGGGGAGAGGGACAGGGACAGGGACAAATCTCTGCTGAGCCCTTCCCTGCTCTGTCCTGGAGCATTTCATTAGGAAAACAAAATTATCCCCCCCGAATTCCATCCTGTCCGAGGCTGCAGGTGAAAAAAGCTGGGAAACTGAGGCACCGTTTGGGCCAGTTTGGTGCAGGAAAAGGAAATCCAACCCTTGTCTTTTCCCCGAAGTGGGGGAGCTCCTTTTCCCAATGGCTGATTTATTGGGGTGAGCCACTTCCATCCCTGCAAATGGTTGTGCCAGGCCAGGGGAGGGCCCACAGCATCAATCTTCCTCCTCCTGGAGTCACTCCAGGTATTGGCTGGAACTGGAGAAGCAGCTGTGGGAGGATTAAACTGGGTTTGGAACTGGAGTGGGAGCCCCAGGCCATCAGTTCCCCGTCCCAGGATATTTCCATCTCCCTTCCCACACATTTAACCCCATGGCACACATGGGGGGATTTTGGCTCCCCTCTGGTGCTGAGCAGGAACTCGGCTGGTGCTGGATTTCTCCAGGCTCTGTGCACTGGGAAGAGGCCTGGCTGCTTTCAGGGTGCATCCCTAAATCCACTGGGGAAGGAAGGAGAGGTGGAAGAAGAATCAGAAATGCTCCCACCTGGGGAGCAGGGGGGCTGAGAGCTAAGATTCCAGATGGGAAAAGGGTTTGTCTCCTGATAAAGGTGTTTTGGGTGTGTTCCTGGAGGATTTGGCCCTTAGAGGACAAAAAAGTGGAGTCAGAAAGGATCCAGGGATATTTCAGAGAGGGGCTGGCAGCACCAGCAGCCAGAGACTGGAGTTACCTGACCCCAGAGAGGGGAAGGTGACAGATCCACAGCCAGGTTGGATCCTAGGAGCCATTCCCACCTGGATGGGAGTTGCTGGTGGAGGAGAAAAACCCTTTTGGATCACAGAATCATAGAATGGTTCAGGTGGGAAGAGACCTTAAAGCCCATCCAGTGGGCAGGGTGCTTCAAGGCATGTCCAGCCTGGCTGGGGATGGGGCAGCCACGTCTGCTCTGGGCAGCAGGATCCCCTTTAGGATCCCCTTTAGGATCTCCTTTAGGATCCCCTTTAGGATCCTCTCTGTGCCTCGCTCCTTGGAAGCTGCTTCCCTTTCTCTGCAGGGAAGGGAAAGGGAAGAGCTGTTTCTCTTTCTCCGGGCCTGTGGAAAGAGGCCGGGAATTGCTGGGGATTCGGGGAGGCTGCAGCGGCGGCACCTGCCCGGCAGAGGGAGCCCGGAGCTCGTTCCTGGCCGCTCCAGGTGTGCGGATCCCGGGATGCGCTCCGGGAGCCGCTTCCCTCCGTGCTCCGGCCTCCAGCCGGGACCGGTTCCCTGCTGCTCTTCCCGAAATCCCCGCAGCCTCTGCTTCCAGCAGCCCGGGGTTTGCCCCTGGGAAGTCTCACGTCCAAGACCTCCAGGAGATCTGACGTGTCCAGTCCTGGAGGGGCTCCAGGCGGGGATGGGATCATCCTTGGGAGCGGCTGGAGCTGATACGGTGTCGCCTGGAGGAGGCTGTGCCGTGGATTCCTGAGTGGCCTGGCAGATAAGAGGGATAAATACCACCGATCCCAAAGATCCCCTCAGCAGCTCCCAAATCCCCGTGGGGAATGTGTCCTAGCACCCCAGGGGTGACTGATTAAAGGGGATCACCGGAATCAGCCATAAAACACCATTATTGAGCCATAAATGGGGGAATACTGTTAATTATCCCATTTATTAGTTAATTACTCTCCCTAACCCTGGTTTTCCCAGCAATCCTCAGGCCCTGATCCATTTTTACATGGATCTGAGAAGGTGATCAATGCTTCAACCCCCCCAAGCACCCTCTAACCACACACAACCAGCCCTTTTTCCATAAAACCTGAGCTTTTCCATCAACCTCCCCACCCAAATTCAGGATCCTTTGAGTTCTTAGGAATTTTTGGGAAGCAGCCAGGTGGGATTTTGTGGCATTTGAGCCAAAACAAGGGATGTGAGATCCTAGCACTTTCTGGGCTGCCCTTCACCACTGCACCCTTCCCCCCCCCCCATATTCTATCCCTAAAAATAGATAAATCCAGTGTATATTTTTGGGGGGTCCTGAGCTGATGGTGCTGCCTGGAACCTGCAGCAATTTCCTGGGGAATTTACAGCTGGAATTGGGGCTGGCTGTGACTCTGGGATAAGAACAGCAACGGGAATTCGCCCTGAGGAAGAGGCTGGGCCCTAGTGAGGGAGGGGTGGTGGAGGGGCCATCATGTGTGTCCCAAACCCCTGGATCATCCCAGGCAGAGCTCAGCTCCCGTTAACAGGGGGCAGGAATTCTGCTGGATGCAGCCATTCCCTGGTGCCCTTGGGAACTGGTCAGTGGGAATTGAGGCTGGAGCAGTGGGACAGGGGATGCTGGGTTGGGTCTGTCCCTCCTGTGTCCCAGAATGGGGACCTGAGTCCAGGAATGTGGCCAAAATCCCAAGTGTCAAACCAACCCTTTAATCCCCTGCTGTGGCCTTGGGGATCTCTCCCAGTCCCATGGGTGGTGAAGGCTCAGAAACAGCAGAAATATCCCCAAAATCCAATGTCAGGTAGGAAAAGCATCAGGAAAGTCTCATCTGAGCCCCAGCCCTCCCTGAGTTCCCCTGGCCCCCAGATCCCCCAGTTTGGGTGTCCCAGGCTCCCATTCCAGCTTCATCCTGGACAACACCAGCCCTGTTCCTGTCCCAGGGACCCAGGGATGGGGCTGCTCTGAGCACAGACCCTGCTTTGTTCCTCTGCCTGGGAAAGGCTTTTTCCAGGGGCTTTCTCCAAGGACTCTGCAGGCTCCTGGCTCCAGAGGCAGCCCTGCACTAACCCTGCCCAACTGGGAGCAACTGGGAACTGCTCAGAGCCTCCTCTTCCCCATCCTGCCAGGTTGGGAAATGGGATTTAACTCTTTCCTCTGGTCTGGAAGGTCCTTCCCATCCTCTGCTTCCGAACCCCCTTGCCCTGGACCCAGAGAGCTGCTCCCAAATTCGGGTCCTCCAGCACCTTGAGAGTCTTCCAGGGGAACAGGGAGCATCTGTGATCCAAAAGGGCACCTCTGGAATGAAGGGCCACAGGGAAATGCGAGTGCCCAGGATGGACCTGGCCCAGGTGTGCAGGAATTCCCCTTTGGAGAGGAGCAGGTGTTTGGGAAGGGGAAGCTGACCCTGGAAGGGCAGAGTGTTTCCCAGGTGAGCAGCAAACAGCAAAGCTGCTCCCAAATTTGGATCCTCCAGCACCCCAGGGAACCTGGTCTGGTTTGGATCTCCCAGGGAAGTCCCTCTGGGGATAGAGGAGCACCCAAAGGACACATCTGGAATGAGGGGTTGCAGAGAAATTCGGTGCCCAGGTGTGCAGGAATTCCGCTTTGGAGAGGGGCAAAGAGGAGTTTGGGAAGGAGAAGCTGAGCAGTGCTGTGTTCCCCTCATTCCCAGAATTGGTCCCCAAGGCCTTGGATCCCTCACTGTGTCTGCCCCTCTGGCTCTATGCCCTTCATCCCGGGGATGTGCCCAAGCCAATCCCTGGGAAGCAATTCCAGCCTGGCCTGGCTGCCAGAACTCAGCCAGAGCCCTCCAGTGAGTCCTGTTGGGAAGGAGCTGTTGCTCCAGGTGCCTGTGGTGGGAAGCTGAGAGAAAACCACAGACAGGATTCCGAGTGACAGAACTTTATTGTAACAGCCAAACCCCATGAGCCAGAGCTGTGCTTCCTATCCTATGGGAATGTGGGGATGGGGACCCAGAATCTGGGAGTTCGGGGGTGCTGAGTGGCAGTGGCTGGAGGCAGAAAGGAAAATACAGCAGGATTCTGGGTGAGGTTGGGACGAGGCTGCAGGGATGGCTGTGCCAAGGCCACAGCATCCCCCACCTGCAGCCACGTGGCACTTCCAGGGCTAGCTCTGGGAGCGCTGGAGCATCAGGATTGGGATTCGCCATGGGGGCAGCTTGGGTAAGGTACAAGCTGAGGTCAATAAATACAAAGGGAAGGGAGTTTTCCAGCTTTAGGCTGAAAGAGGGAAGACTTAGATTTGATTTCAGGAAGGAAATTCTTCCCTATGAGGGTGGTGAGGCCCTGGAATGGATTTCCCAGAGCAGCTGTGGCTGCCCTTGGATCCCTGGAAGTGCCCAAGGCCAGGCTGGATGGAGCTTGGAGCAGCCTGGGACAGTGGGAGGTGTTGCTGCCCATGGCAGGGGTGGGAATGGGATGAGCTTTGAGGTCTTTTCCCACCCAAACTGGACTGTTCCCAGTGCAGTTAAACAGCAACCAGTACCCCAGTTTTAGGAGCTGGAACTATTGGGTGGAGCATGGAGAGAGGGAGGGATTATGGAAATTGAGAGTGTTGAGGCATTTTAGCTTTGGTGAAGGAATGAGGGTCCCCCCAAAGGCAGGGAAATGCCCTGAGGTGGCCAAGGGTTCCCCAGGGTGGCAGCAGATCTATCAATCCAGGTGACAAATCCATGCCTGGGGTTGTTTTCCTCCCTCTCCCCCAGTGTGGAAACCTGGATGGTGCTTTCCTTGGAAGCCCCATCAGGGATCACCCTCAGCAGGGAAAGGGTTTGGCAACACCAGTGAAGGGACCAACGGCAGCTGCTAAAACTGGGGTAAGGACACTTTCCTCCTGTCAGGCACATTCCAAGGGGTGACTGCAAATACCCTGGGAAGGGAGCCCTGGAGAGGAAGGTGAAGGGAATGGGAGAGTCCCTAAAGTCCTGGGCTGGTTCCTGCTGTAACTGGGAATGGAGCTGTGAACTGGGATGGTGGAAAGACAAGGGACAGCCTGGACAGGCTCCTCATCCTTCATCCCTTGGACGTGGGCTGGAGTTCAGGAGGAGGAGCTTCCCAGGTGCTTTATATCTGTGTTCATCCCATTCTCCTGGGGACGCTCCTCCCGGGCCCCAGAGCTGAGCTTGGGCTGGGTCCCGGTGCCCGGAGTCCCTGGCGGGTCCTGGGGGCTCCCGGTGCCGCCTCCGCCAGGCTCCGCGTCCCCCGGGCCCCGGGCAAACAGCCGGGAGTTCCGAAGGGTGCTGGCAGAAACTGGGAGAAGGGGGAAGGTTAAAACCCTTCCATCCATTCCCCCATCCCCTGGACCAGAGGGATCAAAGCACTTACGGGGCTTCGGCCGGGAGTGGACAGCGCTGATGACGGTGGGAATGGGCTGCTCCATGCTGGGGAGGGAAGGACACAGATAAGGGCAGGGCTTAAGTTCTCCCAGAGGGGTGGAAAGGGCTGGAATTTGGCCTGGGGATGTTGGGACAGTGGTAGGACCAAGGGTATGGTTGGACCAGGAAAAGCTTCAACAGTCCCTGGGCAAAGCACCTGGAGGAGGTCTGGAACCTCAGCCTGGGGAGTCTGAGGAAGAACCTGGGAGCAAGAAATGGGATTGAACTGCTGGGAGCCACCAGGACTTGTTTCTTCTTTGACCAAACCTTCAGTACCTGACTCAGGACTTGGGATTTGGGCAAGCTGGGCTTTGAGGCTGTCCCTGCCAATGACAGGGGGTGGGACTGGGTGGACCATCCCAAAGCATTCCACAATTCCATGATGTCTCCATCCCGCCAGGTGTCCTGGTGCATCCCTTCCCCACCTGAGGCAGAGGAATCCCAGCTCACCTGTTCTCCTCCCCTTCCATGAGCTTCCTGTAGGTGAGGATCTCCACGTCCAGGGCCAGTTTGATGTTCATGAGCTCCTGGTACTCCCGGACCAGGTGAGCCATGTGCTCCCGGCTGCGCTGCAGGGCCTCCTCCAGCCCGGCCACCTTGGCCTTGGCATCCCTGAGGGTGCCCTCCCCCTGCTCGCCAGCCTCACGGATGTGCTCCTCCAGGTACAGGCACTGGAGTGGGAAAAGGGAGCTGAGGAGGCTTGAGGGGGGAAGGAATTCCACACCTGTCCTGTTATTCTCCCGCAGCACACACCTGTCCCATTGTCCCACCCCAGGACAAACCTGTCCCCATCCCACCCCAGGACACACCTGTCCTGTTATCCCACCCCAGGAGGCATGTGTCTGGTTGTTCTCCTCCAGCACACACCTGTTCCATTGTCCCACCCCATCACACACCTGATTGTCCCCCCCAGCACATACCTGTCTGGTTGTCCACCCCCAGCACACACCTGTCCCATTGTCCCACCCCATCACACACCTGTCTGGCTGTCCCCCCCAGGACACACCTGGCTCTTCTGGGACACGATGCAGGAGCGGAGTTTCTGGATGCGGATGTTCAGGTCCGCGATTTCACGCCGGCTGTCCAGGAGGTGCCCCCCGAAGGAGCCGGGCTGGGAGCTGCTGTTGGTGAGCTGTGGAGAGAGGACAGGGGTGCCCTGGGATCACCTGGATTACTTGGGGAAAGATCTGGGGCTCCTTCCTGTCCTCTCTGGCTGTGGCTGTGCCAGGCTCACCTGGCTTCTGGAATTAGTCCCATTCCTGTTCTTTGGAGAGCTGGAATTTCCATCTCCACTGGGAGATGTCCTGAGGAACCCTGTCCTGGGTTCCTCCAGTGTGGAAAGCCTGGAGTACCGGATTTACTGTGTGGAGCTGATCTGGGATAGCGCCTTGTCCCTCCCTCCATCCCCAGGGCCAGCCCATCCCTCCCGTCCTGCTGATCAGGCTGCTTCCAGGCCAATTCCTCCTGTCCTTTCCTTGCCTCTCCCAGTGCGGAGCAGGGATCTGGTACCTTCCTCCGGGTGAGGGCCTCAGCCTCTTCCCAGCTGCGCAGGGCCAGAGCCTCGTACTGGGCCCTGACGTCCTCCACGATCCTGCCCAGGTCCGGCCGGGAGCAGCTGTCGATTCCCAGCACCACGGAAATGTCCTTGATTTCCGTCAGCAGCTCCTCCAGTTCCTGCAGAGCCAGGGGAAAACAGGAAAGAGAACGTGGCGCTGCAAATTAATGGGATGGTTTAGGTGGGAAGGAACCTCAAAGCTGCTCCCATTCCACCCCTGCCATGGCAGGGACACCTCCCACTGCCCCAGGCTGCTCCAAGCCCTGTCCAGCCTGGCCTTGGGCAGGATGGGGCAGACACAGCTGCTCTGGGAAATCCATTCCAGGGCCTCCCCACCCTCGCAGGGAAGAACTTCTTCCCAGCATCTGGTCATATCCAAGAGAGAGCTAGACCCTCCAGGTGGGCTGTGCTTGGCAGAACAGCTTCCATGTGGAGATGGGGAGAATTCCTAAGTTTTCCTTCTCCAGAGTTGGGGATCTGGTATTATTTGATCCATAAAATCCAAACTCAGGTAAAGTTGGGGTTTGGGATCTTTGGATACAAACCGACAAAAAAAAAATCTGACAAAATGGTGCCTTTGGGCTACTTCAGGAGCAGGGAGAATCCTGGGATCCTTAAGGCTGGAAAAGACCTGGAGGATCACCAGATTCCAACTGTTCCTCATCAGTGCCAGTGACTGTGTCCCCAAGTGCCACATGCACATGTTCCTTGGGCACTTCCAGGGATGGGTTCTCCACAACTGCCCTGGGCAGCTGTGCCAGGACTGGACAACCCTTTCCAGAAGGAATTTTCCCTAATTTCCAACCTAAACCTCTGCTGGCGTTCCCTCTTGTCCAGTCAGTCGTTCCCCATGGGCAGAGCTGGAGCCGATGATCATGGCCCAATTTCCATGGATATCCACGATGGATGTGGGAGTTTTGGGAAAACAAAGGCAGTATGGATCATTCCACAGCCTGGGGCGGGGTGGGTGGGGGTGGAAAATGCCCTTTCCAAGCTCTGCTGTGGGATTCAGCAAGGCTGTGGCTGCTCTTTGGGATGCCAGAGCCTGATTTACAGCTCCTCAGGGAACCAGGAGCCTTCCCTGGACACATCCATGCCTGGCAGAGCTGCTCCACTCCTCTGTCCTGGGAATGTCAGCATGGGGGAGGCAGGAGCACTCCCGGGATCATCCACTGGGATGTTTGCTCTGGATGAGTCACAGCTGGAGAAAACAGAGCCCAGAGCAGAGAATTCCCCTCCCTGAGCCTGGAAGGGCCCCTGGATGCAGGCTGCTCCCTTATCTCAGGCACAGCTCCTGCTTTGCACCAGGAATTCCTTCTCCTCCTCCCTTTCCACTGTTCTTCCCTTTGTGGTCCCTTTGGAGCAGGAATTTTGTTTCTTCATTCCCTTCCCTGCCTGGGCTCACAAAGGGCTCTGTGGCTCTGGAATAACACAGAAATACTCCCCAAAAGCAGGATGATTGGGACATTTTATCCCACTGGTGTTTAATCCATGAGTTTCTTTGTTAATCTTGAGGCAGGTGAGAAAATTTGTGTTTATTTGAAATATTGGATCATTTGGTGAATAAAACCCTCAAACTGGTCATTTATTACTGAGAATCAAGGGTGGGATTTTCTCCTGATCCATCCCAACAAGCAAAGTTTTCCTCATTTTCGCTCCCCTGGGAATGTGCTTGTACCTGATGTCATTGAATCCACAGAGAAGATGAGACAGGAGAGGTTGGGGATGAGATTTTTACATGAATTGGGGGTTAAAAAATGCAGCTTTTTGTGGGACACATGGCAAATCAGCTGGAGATCCTGAAGCATCCTGATTTCCAAAAACATTTGGCCAGAATTGCCTAGCACAAAGAATAATCTCATTTTAAAGAACATCAGGCTCCCTGGGCAGTTGTGCTGGGAGGCAGCTCCTGCCTCCTCCGTGCCTCAGTTTCCCACAAGGAATGTTCATATTCCTCCATCAGGCATTGTAATTGTTTGGATTGCTGGATTTTAGATAAATCCCACACTGCTGATCCTGGTAGGTGACATTTTCCAGGCCCTGAATCAGTGTTCTGATAAGGCCCTTCCCCCCTGGCTAGAATCATTCCTGACTGGGGACCCCTCATTTCCCTGGACTGTGTTTCAGAGCACCCAGGTTATCCAGGTGCCCTGTTTTTTTGGGTTCTTCCTGGAGTTTGAACATTTGGCTCACCTGGGCCAAGGTCTGGGGGAAACCCCATCCCTGGGGGCAGGAGCTGAGCCCCAACAGCCAGTTTGGGATGAGGCTGGAATTCTCAGCTGCTCCTGGGGGACCCCAGGCCCCTGCAGGGGTTTTGGGGAGAAGGAAAGGCCTGGCCCAATTCCAATGGTGTTTTGAGGGGAAGGATCAACTCCTCAGGCCCTGCTTAAGCCATGGAATGGCTGTGACACTGGCCAAGCTCCATGTGGGTGGAAATCCAGGATGTGTCCCCAAAATGCTTCCCACAGCATCCCAGCCCTCTCCAGGTGTGTTCCCACCTGCTCATAGATGGTTTTCTTCAGCTCCAGCAGCTCCTGGAGACCTTTGAGCTTCACCTCCAGCTCCGTGCGGTGCAAGGTGCTCACATCCAAATCCTGCACGGATGGAAAGGGATTCCTCAGTCCACGACAGGATTTATAGCAGGATTTACTCATTCCCACTGCTCCTTCTCCCCATGGAAGGCCCTGCCTGCTCCATCCCTGGGAATGTTCCAGGACACGTTGGACAGGGCTTGGAGCACCCTGGATGGGGAAGGTATCTCTGCCCATGGAGGGGTGGAATGGGATGAGCTCCTTCCCACCCAACCCATTCCCACATTTATCAGCAGGGATGTTTGGAACTGCTCTCCAGGTGGGGAGGCTCCTTTGAGGACCTTTTCCCTTTGTTTAGTGGGATTTGTTGGTGGGAGGATCTGCTGGGCCAGGCAGGGCTGGGCCATCCCCTCCCAGCTTTTGTTCCCTACAAAAGGCTCCACTTATTGAAAACTTGGGAGCCATCCATGGAAGTATCCAGGAATGCCTTTCCTGGCTGGGGAGTGTGCCAGGGTAAACACAGAATTAGCCAGGATGGATATTTGTGGGGAACATTCCCTTATCATGCCCCCACATTGAGGGTTTTGATATAAAATCCCAGTTCCAGCTGATTCCCACTGGCTCCTGCTGGACTGGGAGTTTTGCCCAGGGTTTGCCCAGGGCGTGGCCCCTCCACAGGAAACAAAGCAAATCCTTTATCAATTCCAGCCTTTCCCAACCCTAATGGCACCTGCAGGGAACACAGGGAGGAGGGGGCAGCCTGGGAAGGGTTTGGGCTCCTCAGGCCAGGGAAATCCCAGGATACAGGGATGGTGATGGTCTGACCAGGAAATCAATCCCAGGATACAGGGATGGGGACAGTCTGGCCAGGAAATCAATCCCAGGGTGCAGGGAGGGGGGTGCTCAGTCCCCAGGTGCTGCCGGGGGATTTTCAGGAGCCACTCCAGACTCTCCCTCCTGCAGAATTGGGACTCATCCCCTCCCTGTCACTCTCCAGACCTTGTTATCCCAGAGCAGGTGAGCCTGGATCACCTCCAGGTCCCTCCCTGACTGTGCAGGGCTGGGTAGAGCCAATCCAGTTGGAAACTTCCCCTTCCTGCTGACCTTTTTGAGCTCCATGAAGGTGAATTCCATCCCGCTGCAGAGGCGAATTTCATCCTCGTACCTGCAGGGTGCCCAAAGCATGGAATCAACCACAGGGAAACTCAGGAACACTCAGGGTTGTGTTGAGACCCCCAAAGCGTCCAAACTTTCTGCTTGTCCTATGATGTTCCCCCTCCTTGAGACATAATGGGCAGGGGTGAGGAAAAGGTGCCACATTCCAGCTGCCCAGGAACACCAGGAGCACTTCCAGGATGAGAAATCCCAGAGCAGAGGGGAGGGAGCCTTAATTGGGATTTTTTGGGGGGGCAGCCTCAGGTTCTTCACAAAGGGACAGGGGGTGGGGACTGGGCTCTGCCCAAGCTCCTCAATTTTCACCCCAAGCCTTTTCCCTTCTGCTCATGTTTCCTCAGAATTTCACTTCCAGGGTTGGAGTCTTCCCAAGGGAGAAAACTTTGGCTTGTGGAAATTCTTGGTGTCATAACTCAGCCCAGGTGATTTGTGAAGGCACACAGGGAAAGGAATTCATGGAAAACTGCCCACGGAGTGGAAGAAACCAAACCAGGATGGGGCAGAGACCTAAGTGTCCCTTTGAGGAACAAGCCCTGCAGGTGTTTAAATCCAGGTGGGATAGGGCAGGGCCAGGGAGCAAAGCCTCACTCCATGGATATGAGTGGGAATTAGGGAGTACTCCAACCCTTGTTGGCTCCTGGGACAGAGGTGTGGCGATCCCAAATCCCAGGGACGTAACCAGGAGAGCCACAGGGTCCCTTTTGGGCCCAGCAGTGCTTGGTCAGAGCAGGGGAACAATGGGATGGGGTGGGTGTGTCCCACAGCAGCTGGACACATGTGGGAATGTTGGGAGTGATGGGTCAGAGCAGGCTGAGCTCTCAGGGAGCTCGTGGCAGCCCTGCTCTTCCAAGATCCCACAGCTTCCTCTGAGCCTAAGTGGCACATGACATTCTGTGGAATTGGGGACTCATTAAGGTTGGAAAAGCCCTTGGAAAGCATCGAGTCCAACTGTTCTCCCAGCACTGCCAGGGCCACCCCTGACCGTGTCCCCAAGTGCAACATCCACGTGGCTTTGGTGACTTCACCCCTGCCCTGAGCAGCTGTGCCAGTGCCTGGACACCTTTCCAGCAAGGAATCTTTCCCAATATCCAACTAAAGCTCCCCTGGCAAAGCTTGAGGCCATTTCCCTTGTCCTTGCCCTTGTCCTCTTGTTCCCTGGGAACAGAGACCAACACCCCTCAGCTGCTGCCTCCACAGGGAGTTGTGCAGAACCAGAAGGTCCCTCCCAAACCTCCTCTTCTCCACACTGAGCCCCCAGGCCCCTCAGGAGCTCCCCAGACCCTTCTCCTGGTGTTCCAGTCCTTTCCCAGCTCTAGACACACTCCAGCCCCTCAGGGTCTCTCTTGGTGGAAAGGACCCCAAAGTGACTCCCATCTCCAGGCTGTGGACTCAGGCTTTCAGTACTGCTTGGACATGTCACCAAATGGACCTGGGGGAGGCTGAGACCTTTGGGAATGAGGGAAAATGGGATCTCCCAACAGACTGAGGATAGGAATAGCAGGAATGCAGCTGTGTGCTGCTCTTTGGGGTCTGGTGCATCCAGTCAGAAAGTTCTTGGGAGCCTTCCCTGCTGTGTACAAAGTGTGGAAATGGGGAGTAGTGCCTGGGGAAGGGGAAGAGATGTTGGGAAAGGGAGAAAGCTGTGCTCAGGAGCAGACCTGGAATATCCAAAGCAGCTCCCTGGAGCTGCAGCTCCCTCACCAAGGCAACCTGACGCAGGGGGTGTGTGACAGTCACAGCTTTGGGCACTCCTGGGGTTCCTCCTGAGTCCCCTTCGGTGCTGAACCTGCCCTCTCCTTCCCTGCTTTTCCAAGGCTGGGCAGTAGTGGCTGATGAGATTTACCTGTCTAGTCTGTGCTCTTCATCTGGAATGTCAGAACGGCTGGAATACTGTCACCCTGGCTGGAATACTGTCACCCTGGCTGCACCGGGACCAAGCTGAGTGCCTGTCTGCAGCCCCCCTTTCTCCTCCTCGCAGCTCAGCCCAGTCCCAGTGTGCCCCAGTGTGTCCCCACGCCCCTGGGCACTGGCAGAGCCCTGCTCCCCTTGGGGCAGAGCCAGCCCAGCCGGCCAAACTGCGCTCCCGCCATGCTCCCAGCACCATGACTCACCCGGGGCTGGAGCATTCCACAGGCACATCCCAGCGTTTATCTCCTGGGAGACAATCCCAGGGCACTGCAGGAGGGCAAATCCAGCCCTTTCTGCATTTGGCACACTTGAGACAGCGTCTGCTCACCCCGGGCTCCTTTAGATGGAGCAAAATCCAGGGAACCAGATCTCATGCAGGTTTAGTTCCCTCCTGGATGTGTCCTCCATCCATCCATCCCTTTTTTCGTTATGCTAGTCCATGGCAGCATCATTTGAGGAGAAGA
Organism: Cettia cetti; assembly: GCA_013401135.1. Lineage (NCBI taxonomy): Eukaryota > Metazoa > Chordata > Aves > Passeriformes > Sylviidae > Cettia > Cettia cetti. The sequence goes on along the minus strand of VZUI01081971.1, from coordinate 43,779 downwards.
TGGGAGTGTCCCAGTGAGTCCCATCCAGGTGGGTTTGGGAAGCAATCCCTGGCTTGGGATGAATTCAGGGCCTTATGGTGGTACTATCCCAGGCATATTTCCCATCCTGGAGGACTTGAGGTGTTCTTGTGCCTGTGGCATGTTCCATCCAGCATGCCACAGCCTGCCTGAGGCCATCACTCCAGTGGGAAATCCAACTGGTTCTTCTTTTTTTCCTCCCCTAGAATTCCCCAGGGAAAAGAAATCTCCTGGCTTTGCCTGCTTTGTACAGAGATTTTCTCCAGAAATGCCCCTGGGCTGGATGGGGCCTGGGAATTCTCTCCCCATTTCTTCACTTTTGAGGGTGAAGCATCCCAATTGTACCTTATCCCATTGTCCAAGTCACTAGAAAAGTCACAAGCAATCCAATGGGGAGAACCCTCGGGCAGCCTGTTCTGGGAGCACCATCATCCCTAAGAAATCAGGATGGAAAACCGTGCGGTGCTGGGAGCTGGGGACTCCTGCATCAATACCGGAGTGCAGATCTGAGCACAGACTGTGACTGCCCTATCCCTGAAAGTGCCCAAGGCCAGGCTGGACAGGGCTTGGGACCCCCTGGGATAGTGGAAGGTGTCCCTGCCCACCCAAACCAGTCTGAGATTCTGCTTCCTCAGGCGAGTGCAGGGAGGCCCAGGTGCTCCAGACAGGGGTGGCAGGTCCTAACCTGGGCATTATCCAAATAAAGAGCAGACAGGCACCTCCAATGAGGAATTTAGGACTTTTTAGGCACCTAGGTGTCACTTGAAGGACTCCAGGGAAGATGATTTCAGTGTAAGGTGAAGAGCCAAACTCTGGGCTCTTTTTCCTACCAAATTCCTCACAACATTCCCTGTCCTTGGCACTGCTAAGGCCCCTGGAATCCAGGGGTTTGGGTATCTCACAACAAGAAGGACCCTGAATGAGTCCAGAGCTGGGAATGGAGCTGGAGAAGAGGCTGGAGCACCAGGGAAGGGTCTGGAGAATTCCTGAGAGACCTGGGCAGGGCTAAGCCTGGAGAGGAGGAGGCTCTGGAGGGACTTTCTGGCTCTGCACAACTCCTGGACAGGAGGGGGCAGTCAGGTGGGATTCAGGATCCACTTGCAGGGAACAAGGCCTTAAGCTCCACCAGAGGAAGTTTAAGTTGGATAAGTGGAAAAATTTCCATGGAAAGGGTTGTCCAGCCCTGGCACAGGCTGCCCAGGGAGTCCCCACCCCCAGAATCATCCAAAACTGTCTGAATGTGACACTTGGGGACTTGGGGTCAGTGGTGACCACAGTGGTGGGTTGATGGTTGGACCTGATGATCTCCAAGGGCTTTTCCAAGTGATTCCACGATTCTGGCCTGCTCTCAGCTGATTAAGGCATTTCACTGCTGTGCCTCTGTTAGAAGGAGCTGTCAGCCCTTCCCTAATTTACAGCCACCTCGAGCAGGGCTCAAGGAGCTGGAGAATCCTTGGGCTGAGCTCCCTGGAGAGGGCACTGATCATTTGTGCCTCGCCTCAGGAGTGGGTTTGGATCCCAGCAAGGGTTTCTGCCTCGTGAGTCCCTTGGCACCACTTTGGGTTGGACATCTCTGCACAGCCCAAATCCCCACGGGAGCCTCCAGAGCTTGGGGAAGGTGCTGGGTGTCATTGGGAGGGAAAGGAGCTCATTTGGGATTCTCCTGTGGGATGCAAATGAACCCCATAATGAGGGAGGCATTGTCTGCTCCTGACAGGGAATGGCCAAGCTGCTCTCTCTTATCTGCATATCTCCAGAGATACCTGAGCTCTCCAGAGATAAGAGGAGCTCCCCAGAGATAAGAGGCAGCTGCACCTCCCCCGACCTTTGGCTGCCTCCCTGTCCTTGGTCAGGACCATTTGGGGCACAATTTTGACCTTTTGGTCAAAGCAGAGTTTGGCAGAAATGCTTCAGGTAGAGAGGGAAAGGAAGAACTCCCAGTCATGGAATAGAATATTCCTTCTTTACAAAGGAATTCCTCCCTGTGAGGCTGGTGAGGGCCTGCAATGGATTTCCCTGTGGCTGCCTCATCCCTGGAAGTATCCAAGGCCAGGCTGGATGGGGCTTGGAGCAACTTGGGATAGTGGGAGGTCTCCCTGGCCATGGCAGGGGTGGGACGAGTGCATGTGAGTCCAGAGAGGAAAAAGCTCCAGGAAGAACTTGGAGCCCCTTCCAGTGTCTAGAGGGACTCCAGGGGAGCTGAGAGGAACTTTGGTCAAGGGATGGAGGGAGAGGACAAGGGGAATGGCTTCTCACTGCCAGGGGGCACGGATAGATGGGATATTGGGAGGGAATTCCTCCCTGTGAGGGTGGTGAGCCTTTGGAATGGATTTCCCTGTGACTGCCCCATCCCTGGAAGTGTCCAATGTTGGACAGGGTTTTGAGTGGAAGCTGCCACCATGGCAAGGGTGGCACTGGATGATCCTAAAGGTCTCTCCTAACCCATTGTGTGATGGTGAATATCCTGAGTTGGAAGACACCCACAGGGATCATCAAATCCAACTCCTCACCCTGCCCAGATCACCCCAAAATTCCCACCATTGTTGTTTTTTGTACTGAGCAGCCTGGTCCAGAAATCCCTTTGGGGACAAAGTTCTGGTTTGTGATAATTGTGTGGAGGATAAACACTCCCTGTTTTCATGGCTGTCACTCCAGCAATGCCATTCCCTGAGTTGTTCTCCAGCAGAGGCTCCTCTCAGACCCTGCTCTCCTTGGAATTTCATTGTTATGGCTTTCCTTTCAAATCTCATTAACCAGAAGAGGCTGTGATCCTAAATTCTCAAATCCATACTTCTGTGCACACCAAACCAGGAACATTTTCCTGGGAATCTCAGGCTGGCTGAGTTAAATCAATCCCAGGCTGCTCCCTGTGCCCCAGCTGAATCCCCCTGGAGATGGCTGATAATGGACAGAGACACCTACTTGCTCCTGAAGGTGTCCATGGTGCTCAGGACCTTTGCCAGCTCTGACTCCAGGTTCTCCTGCTCGTAGTTGAGTGCCTTCATCTCCTGGTTCATTTTGCTCATGTACTGCTCATAGATGGCCTTGATGTCTGCATCAGAGTGGGAATTGTCCTGATCCTTCAGGAAGTTCCACCTGGTCGTCAGGATCTTATTCTGCTGCTCCAAGCTCTGGACCTACAGGAGAGGTTTCAGAGGTGTCAGTGACACTGAGAGCCAAAATCAAAGCATGGCAGGGCAGGAGATGTTGGAGACCTTCAGAGGAGCTGCTAGAATCAGCAGATTTCCAGAGAAGAATGAGAAATCTCTTCAAAATTAGGTCTGAGGATGGAGGGTTAAGGAATCATGGAATGGTTTGAGTTGGAAGGGACCTTAAAGATCACCCAGGTCCACCTCCTGTCATGGGCAGGGACACCTCCCTCTTTTAGGGCACTTTTAGGGGTTTTATACATTACCCACTAATTATTCATGTAGAATTTCTATAATTTCTCAATAGAACACAGTAACTTCAAAATAAATACAGTGACATTGGAATAAACACAGTGACATCAAAATAAACAGGGTCACATTGGGATAAACGCAGTGACATTGGGATAAAAGAGTCACTGACAACAGGAATGGTCAGTTCTGTCCCTTTTATGGACTCCTGGAAACACCTCAGGGTCCAGGTGTTGAGTCCAACATGGTGAAGCCAGGCTGGGATCCACCCCAGGTCACTCAGGGATGTCCAGGCTTAGCAAAGGGCAGATTCCTTCTCCAGAGAGCAAAGAGAGGGAATCCTCTGGACTGCAAGTAAGTACAGCATGGAGAGGTTCAGGGAATGAATCAGTTTTATTGCAGAGCAGCTCTGACAAAGCTATGGAGAATATCCTAGGTAATTACAGACTCCAGGTGAGCTCCCTGTGCTGGCTCTGAGAGGACAACGCTGCCCTTCCACCACCTGCCTTGAGGAACCTGCTCCTCTTTCCCAATATTCCCAATCTCACCAGTAAACGCTCCAAGTTTAACAGTCCTCATCTTCAAAGCTCTTGGCCAACTCCAATTAATTGGTTAATTGCTACCTCTGGGAGCAACCCCAGTCACGTTTTGGCTCAAGATGCCGGAGTTGCCTCCAAGTTTCCTGTGCTGCATCCTGGGGTGACTCAGGGCCGATGCTGTGCTGGGCACTGGGAGCACTGGGGGCTGGAGCCATCAGACCTCCAGCCTTGGCCTGATGTTCAAAGGAGAGGCAGAATTCCAGCTGCCAGCCCAGATGTGGCACCATCTTTCTCCAAATCCTTCTTGTCTGAACAGAAGAGCAGCCAAGCAAAACAAAACTATTCCAGTGCTTGGGAGTTTCCAGCAGAAGGGATGGGAGTGTTGGGATGTTCCAGGTCTCGCTCTTGGAGATCTCATCCTTCCCTCCTGGGATAGGAATGCATTGTGTTTGCTGTTGTTCCAAGTCCATCTCTGACCTTTAATTAATTCCTCACCTCCTTCCTAATCCCCAGCTGCTCCTTTTTAGCCCTCACATTCCTGCTCACAAGCCATCACTAGGCTGAACTGGTTCCATCTTGGCTTCCAACGAGTGATTGGAACTGGATGATCTTTAAGGTCCTTCCTGACCCAGACCCTTCCATGATTCTGTGACTCCTGCAATGTCCCCCTCATTGGAAATCCTCCCTTGCAGAGCCTTTTAGCAGGAGCTTTGCAGAGGGATCACCCAGATTTGGCCTCATTCCCTGGAATTTCATGCCTGAACACAGAAGTGGCCAAAGTTTGGTGCTCACAGGCCTTCCCCTCTGGGCTGCTTGGGATAAAGGCAGGGCTTCACACAGGGGCTCCAGGGCTTGGCTTTTCCATGTCTTCTTTTCTATCTGTCTGGAAAATAAATGCCAGCAGATCTGGAACAGCTGGAAAACCACCAGCAAACTCCTGTCACTGTGTGGTCAGTTATCCCCAGAATCACCTGCTGGGGATCAAGAACATCTGAATCTCTGATTAAAAAGCCAAGTTCTCTTTGACAGGGTAGTGTCATTCCCTTCCACTGGAATGAGGGCCTGGGGCAGGTGCCTGAAGTTGCGACTTGATACAGCTCTTGAAGCCTTCAAAGGAGTTCAGGAACTGCAGTCAGAGACCTTGTCCCAGTGGCTGTCCCCATCCCCTGAGCCCCCCGGCCCAGGGGCTGTTCCTGTCCCAGCATCCACATGGATCAGGAGGTCACTGGTTTGTTGGGAAACCTGGATCTCTCAGCTCTTCCCTCCCTGGTGTCAGGGAACAGGCCTGGCTCAGGCACACAGCATTTTGTCCCTTGCTCCTACCCCCATCCCTGCTCTGAGGGCCCAGCAAACCTTGACCTCTCCACCTGGACAGTCCAAATTCCAGCCTCCACCACATGTGTGTTTCCCACACCAGGTGTTCCCCAAGTTCCAATTCTCCAACACTTGGATCTTGGAGAGGCTCACAGACCCATCCACGAGAGTCAGGGCCCTGTTAGCCCTGTCAGGTGAGACTGGTCACTGCTGTCCCCCTTGGAGAGATCCATTGGAGATGTTCCCACGGCCTGCTCCTTCCCAGTGTGAATTCAGGTCCTTGGAGAGGTAAAATGAATCAATCTGGGGCTGCTGGAGGTTGGCTGGAAGAGCTGCGTGAAGCAATCCCAGAGATTACATCTGTTTACAGAGCAGGGCTCTGCAGGAACCTGCCTGCTCTGGGAGTTGTTTTCCTTGGAGAAACTTCTTCTCCCGGCTCCGCAGAGATGAAAGCAACACTTTCTTGGCCCCTCTCCTCAGACGCTGGAAGGCAGTGGGTGGGGGGGTCCCCCGGCCCCCCGCGCTGCCGCGGTGGAGGTGGGGATGAGATTCCAGGGATGAGCTCCCAGCTCTCCTCAGCAGCCGGAATTGGAGCTGCCGCCATAACCGGCATCACTGCCCGTGGCTGGCTGGGCAGCCTGGGAGCCAAGGCCTCCTGTCCACGGTGCCTCCAGGACTCTGCCGGGGCTGCTCTGGGGGTCCCCCGGGAGCTCCCCGGGGGGACAGGCACAGCCCCCGGCCGCGCCTTCCCCACGGATGCTACCCTAAGCCTCGTCAGGGAGAGAGCTTGGAAGGAATAACTAATTGGGTAATTAGGCGGATGTTCCCAGCTTCGCCGGGGGTGGCTCCAGGCTCCCCGAGAGCCCGGGCAGTGCCTGCGCCCCCTCCCCACCGCCAGCCAGGAGCCGTCCCTACCTTCTCGATCAGGGTCACGAACTGGTTGTTGAGCACTTTGATGTCCTCCTTCTCCTGGTGCCGCATGGCCTGGAAGTCGGTGTCGATGTCCAGGCGCACGGGGGCCGGGAGCCTCCCGTCCGCGGGGAACGGGGAGTAGGGCGAGCGGCGCAGGCTGCCCGGGGAGCCGTGCCCATCGCTGCCCACCGAGCCCTGCCCGTCGCTGGCCCCCCCGTCGGGGCTGCGGCGCTCCGGGGACGGGCTCCCGGCGGCTCTGCCGCGGCTCATCCTCCCCCACGCCTCCCCGGAGCACAGGGAGCCGCTGGAGAAGGCAGAGCAGGGGTTGGTCATGCCCGGGCTGCGGCTCCGGGGAAGGGAAATGCAGAGGGAGAAAACGGCTGGAGGTTTGTGGCTGCTGCTGCCTCCGAGAGAGGGAGAGCAGGGGAGCTGGGCTGGTGCAATTCCCGTCTCCTGGGCTCGTGGGTTGGTAATGAATTCCAAACACCTGTTCTGCGATGTTCATTAAACGGAGGAGGGTGGAACCCTTGATGGAAATCCAGATCAACCTGTTGGCTTTTTTTTTTTCCCTCCTCTGTCTGTTCCCTCCTTTCTTCAGGAGCTTGTTTGTGTCAGGAGCACTCAGGCCCTTGCAGCATAGACCAAATCCTCCCAGGTAAATCCGGGCCCCAGCAGCTGCTTCCCTCATCCTTAAAAGGTGAGGAAAGGAATTGGAGGTGCCGGGCTTGGGAAGAACTGCTTCAGGCACAGCTCAGCACAGGGACTTGGCACAAGACACAAGAAGCCAGCATCAGCCCCTGGCTGCTTTCCAGTCCAAATTTGCAGGAAGGAACAGTGATATTTTTTTTTTTTTTTTTTTTTTTTTTTTTTTTTTTTTTTTTTTTTTTTTTTACAGGAAGGTTTAAAACCATTAAGAGTCTGAATTGGCTAAAGAAGGAGTTGGGAAATGCATCCCAAGCTTGGTGTGGCTGGAGCTGCTCCTGCTCTGTCACCACATGGGCACAGCATGGAAGGGTCTGGTGCTCTGGTGTTCTAGAGAGGATAGGTCTGGTTTCAGGGATAATAAATATGTTTTTAGAAATGGTAGGTCTGGCTTTAGGGAAGATAGGTCTGGTTTCAGGGAGGATAGGCCTGGTTTTGAGACCCTTGGCAGTGGGGTCCAAGAGTGCTGAGGTTATTCATCCATCTGCTCTGGCAGCACCAGAGACCCTCAGAACCTCTGGACCCCAAGGTGGATCTCAGGTGCCCAGGTCCATCTTTGACTGCCCCATTTCCCAAAAGCCCTATAAAAGCTGGAGATACCAAAACCCTCTGAATTTCAATTAGTTCTGTTGTCCCAATCCTTAAATCCCTCTTTGGTATAAACCTGGACGTGATTTCCTGCTTTGGCTCTGTTTCTCCTATAAAGTTTGGGAAAGAACAGCTCCCATCTGTGCCTTGTTTTGTGGCATCCTTGGGAAGGGGGATGGTGTCCTCTGGCCATCCCAATTTCCATTTTGTGGGAAAGCTGCTGCATTGCTCCTCTGGTTCTGCTCCACACGGGAATTTCCCTGCCAAGGGAGGTGAGGGAAGGTGAGGTTGGATCTGTCACGAATGTGCTCTGCAAGAAACATCTGCTGAGGAGCAGCTGTAGTTTGGGAAGGACATCCCAGGGAAAGGGACCTGTTCCTGTGGGGCTGACCTTTCCTTTAGGAATTGCAATGTATTGCCAGGAAAGGGGCATCTTCCACCTTCTCAAAATGTCCTTTCCAGGGAAAATGCATTTGAACACCTGGTCACTCACTCAGTGGGTCCTTGGCAGGACTTCTCAGGGTAATCCTGATGGTTTATTTTAATGATTAAGCCCAAATTCCTGGCTGGGAGCAGCCATAGCTCGTGGCTCCTGCTCGGTGGGTGATGTTATCCCTTCTTCCTGGGCTTCTCCACTGGCTCTGTGGCTGCAGGTACAGATGGGATCCCAAAGGGCACCAGTCAGGGGTCACCCTTGGCCTTGGGGCTGTTGGTGGTGCTGAGGGCACTGGGACAGCCCTGGGAAGGCTGGATCCCTCCCAGGGAAGCAGGTGCAGGTGGAATGAGGGTGCTTTGGTACAGCAGAGGCTGGGAGCAGTGTCTGCTCTGATCCTGGTGGGATGTTTCACGATCCCAGGTCATCCCACCTGTCCAAGCATCAGTTCCTGCTCCTTTCTCCTCCAAGGATCTATTCTTTCCCTTACCCTTTTTCTTCCATGTAATGAAGTTTCCAAACCTAGGTCCAGCCCATGGGAACAACGAGTTTGGCTCAAAGAGCAGCTCACAGTGTGCAGTGGCCGAGGGAATCTCTCCAGGTGATCAGATCCAAGTGGATCTTGATGCCTTTTGATTCCCAGTTCCTGTACACCATTGTGTCCTGTGTCACATATCCTCCCCATCCCTGGAAGTGTCCAAGGATAGGGCTTGGAGCAACATGAACTAGTGGAAGGGAGTGGAATGAGATGAGCTTTGAGGTCTCTTCCCAACCAAACCATTCCATAATTCCATGATTAGGTGCTGGAGATGGGCCTGAATCCCTCTGCCACAGGAAGGTGCAGAAGGATGATGACACTTCAGGATGAAAACTGCCTTTAATTCTTGGGAAAAGCAGCGTGGAGCCCTATTTTTCACTAGGATCACTGGAGCCACTCTGCTCTGAGATGGATGAGGCTTTTCCAAGTGCTATGTCCTTCCAGCAGGATGGGTTTGATTTGCAGGTGATGTGGGATGTGTGGGAAGAGGGTTTGGGCTCTCCTTTCAAGGCTGAAGCTCCTGCTGGCTCACCTGGCAAGCAGAGGGCTCAGTGGAGTCCCATGGAGGGGGGACACTCTGGGGAACCCAGATTTCAGTGCCCGTGGTGCTACTTGTAGGCATTTTTGGTGTTTGCAGGGAAGGATCCTGTGGCTCCAGGCTGGAGAAGGGAGGACCTGTCCCCACCTCAGCACCTGCCCCTGCTGCCCTCCCTGCCTGGGGGAGAGGCCAAGCTGACTCAGGTAGCTCCTGCCCTTCCTGATGTTCTTGGTGCTCCTCCTTGGCCAGGAATTTGGTTCAGTTTGGGATGGGCTGGTCCCCAAAATGGGGCTTTTCAGCCTTCCTGGCTGCACAGAAATCCTGCTGGAAAGGGACAGGGGCAAAGGAAGGTAGGGATAAGATGGAGAAGGGGATGAAGGCTCCAGTCCCATCCAGCTGAACTGCTGTGCCCTCCCTCTGCCATTCCCTGTGCACTCACAGCCTGGTGTGTTCTGAATCCTGGTGTGGTTGGATGTGGAGTGATCCCAGAATCTCCCACTCTGGATGTGTCACTGTGTGTGGTTTTGTGGGGGGCTGAGGCTCAGGGACATTTAAACCATCCCAGGGAGCCTTGAATGTGCTTCAACCCCCTTGGACAAACCTGGGAAATCTGTGACCCTGCCCTGGACACTGGGAGTTATTGCCAGCACCTGAACTCCCCTTCCAGGGTTATTGGCTCAATAAGTGCAGGCAGGGTGGAATCATTTATCAAGGCTCCCCAAATAATTGGTGTTTATTAATGAGGAATAAAGTGGGAATCAGCCCTTTGGGCTATGAGTGAGGAGGTAGAGCAGGACTAACAGAACTCTGGAGGGAATGAGAGGGTCAGCAGGAGCCAGGTAAGGGAGCTGCCCCTGGAATGGGAATTGCCCCTGGAGTAGGAACTGTGTTGGACCAGTCACACATGGCTGGGCTGTGATCACACATGGGACAGGGAATGGCCGGAGCTGTGGCCACAGGTGGGACAGGGCAGAGCAGCTCCTGGTTTACTGCTGGAGGCTCTCAGAGGTCAGCTCAGGTTTAAAGAAACAGAAGAAGGAGAGGATTTATTTTGTGAAATGTGTGGTTTGTTTTGTTTTGTTCAGTTTGGCCGCTGGCCCCGGGCTGGGTGGGGCAGGCGTTTCCTGCTCCTACTGGGGGCTGTACTGGGCTTGGAGGTTCCAGTTTGGGACTGGGCACTGCCAAGCTGGGGTTGGGGGTTTGAGAGCCCCTTCCTTCAGCTCTGCTCTGTTCCCTCTCTGCAAGTCCCTCTGGGGAAGGGGCGAGGCTGGGGACATGTTCAGGCCATGGCAGGGTGGGACAGAGGGGCTGAGGGAGGTCCATGGTTCTTGAGGGACACTGCCCAGCCCCAGGTGGGCACAGAGGGGAAACACTGCTGGGACAGGTGTGGGGGACACTGCAGGGCTGCTGCAGGGACAGGAGGTGGGCACAGAGGGGACACTGCAGCCCTTCCTCCTCCTCTCTCCTGCCCCGTGCTGGGATCGGGCTGTGGGGGCTGGGAATGGGAGAATTCGATGCCACACTGGGGGTTATTTGTAGACCCTGTTTTGGGGGGTGGCTGGGGGGAGCTCTGCCACTTTCCCAGGCTTCTTTCCATCCCTGCTCCTTCTCTCACTTCATTATTCCTTCTCTTACCTTCACTTATTCCTTCTCCCCCCTCACTCCTCCCTTCTCCGCTCCCTTCTCCTGTCCCGTTCCCACTTTCACCTTCTCTTTTCCTTGCTTTCTGCACCTGCCTACAGCCATCACATCTCTTCCCTGCTTTTTTCTGGAATCCCAAATCAGACTCCTTTTGATTTCTGGGTGAAACGCGGAGCAGCTGAAACTCAGCCCCGAGCAGGCGTCACAGCCCAGGAATGTCCCGCGGGGCTGGGCCGGCCGGCCGGGACCTGCCCACGGCAGCTTCACTCCCAGGAACCTTTCCCACTCAGCTGAGCTTTGGCTTACGGAGTTTCCAGGAAATTTCAGGTATTGGAAAAAAAAAAGCCCTTAAATAGGACTAAAGCCAGAGTGGTGACATCACCCATTCCTGCTGGGATGCTGCTGGCTCTGCCTGCTGTGCAGAGGGGTTGGGTGGTTGTGGCTGTGCCCTACTCTGGGGAAGCAGCTCTGGGTGCTGGAAGTGCCCCAGCACCGTCTCCCTGATGGTATCAAACAATGGAGTCCTGGGAAGGGACATAAAAGCCCATCCAGTGCCAGCCCTGCTGTGGGAGTGGCTCTGCAGGTGGGGTCTCACCTGAGCGGGGCAGAGGGGCAGAGCCTCCCCTGCCCTGCTGCCCATGCTGGGGGTGCTGAGGAGCTGAGGGGGCTTGGCTTCATCTCCAAACCTTATTTTCTTGCCTGAAATGGACCCAAAGTCCAGGAATGGTCTTCCTAGGGAAGCTGTGGCAGTCCCTGCATCCCTGGAAGTGCCCAAGGCCAGGCTGGACAGGGCTTGGAGCAGCCTGGGACACTGGGAGGTGTCCCTGCCCATGGCACGGGGTGGCACTGGATGAGCTTTAATGTCCCTTCCAACCAAAACCATTCCATGGATCTCCAGCTCTCTCTGTTGTCCATCACCTCCACTCTGGGCTGTACTGGGAGCCTGGAGGTTCCCAGTTCCCTCTCCAACAACCAGTCCTGTCACTCTGGGAAATGGCTCCTCCTTTCCCATCATCCCGCTAATAAAAAGAGCAGGAATGAGAGCACAGGGAGGATTTACACCTTGGTGTTTCCCAATCCCCACCGGAGCAAATGACTTAATTCCCTTCAACAGCACCCAGCTCCAACCCAGACAGGCTCTTGTGTCACTTTAATGAGGCTTTTGTTTGCTCCAGGTGTCACTCCCAGGCTCTGGAGTACAAAGAGGGAGCTGCTGCTGTGGGTTCTGGGAGCCTCTGGCTCTTCCGGAGCTGCAGCAGGTTTAGGAGCCACCTCCCTGTTTTGCAACAGGTTCCGTGCATTAAATACACTGGGATCAGCTGTTTTTAGAGTTAAAAAAAAGGGGCCTGTGACATCCCAGTGACAGTTAGAGGAGGATGTTTGCCTCTGGAATTGCAGGAACATCCTTTTGCCCCAGTTTGGAGATTTGTGGTCAGAACAATCCCAGCCTGCAGCGACTCCTCTCCCAAAATCTGTGTAGCAGCAGGAACTTTAGGGCTGGCATATCTTTGGGTAGGTTTATTTTCCCTGTGAGGATTTGGGAGCACAGGATGGTGTGAGTGGGAGAGGGGATGGGTCACTGCTGGAGGCTGGAGGCAGGAGCTGTGTGGGGACAAACTGAGGGACAATTTCCTGTGGGCTCAGGGTAGCAGCTCCTCAGATGGCGAATCAGGGCCACATGCCCAAATCATCAGCAAAAAGGTCTATTTTTCCCCATTTTTTCCTGGCCACTTATGGGAATTGGATCCATCTCCCACTTTCCCCCTTGTGCTACCAGAACCTTTCTGGTTGTGCAGAGCAGGGGTTTGGCCTTGGCTAGACCTCACCACAGCAACCCTAGGGTGCCTTGTCCTAATTCCTAAATCATGGAATTGTGGTTGGAAAGGCCTCCAAGATCAACCCTGGACCCAGTGCCCCCAAGTGCCACATCCAGTCTCTCTTTGAACACTTCCCGGGATGGGGCCTCCGCCACTGCCCTGGGCAGCTGTGCCAGGGCTGCACAGCTTTTCTATGGAGATATTTTCCCAAATCTCCAATGCTGTGGTGCAGGAGAGGGGCCAAGCCCCAGCCTGCTCTGCGTCAGTGCTGGAATTCCTGCAGAGGGGCACTCTTGGGGCTGGTGGATTCCTGGAGCCACCACCCATCCCGATGCATCTCAGAGGGAAATTTGGCATTGCCTCTGTGCCCTCAGTGGGTTTGGAGCCTGGGATACGGGCTCAGGCCCCAGCCAGCACCCAGAGGCAGAGGCAGGAATCTCCTCCTGCTGCTCTTGGCCCTGGGGAGGCTGGGCTGATGTAGCCCGAGGCCCGTGGTTGTCCCCACGTGTGTGACACGTGTGCCTGGGCCACCCTGTAATCCCTGTAAAATCAGAGACCAGGGCTGAGTCATCCCAAATTTTAACTCCTGGGCTCAGATTCTGAGGTGCTGAGTCACACTCAAAGCACTCAGGAGCTCATCCTGTCTTGGAGGGGCTGTTTTGCCCTGTTTTTTTGGGTGGCAGAAGCTCTTCCCTGCACTGAGGAGCTCTGGAGCGCATGCAGTGCAGGAAGAAAGCATGCTCAGCATGGAATTATGGAGTGGTTCAGGTGGGAAGAACATTAAAGCCCATCCAGTGCCATAGGCAGGGATACCACCCACTGTCCTAGGCTGCTCCAATGTCCAACCTGGCCTTGGGCACTTCCAGGGATGGGGCAGCCACAGCTCCTCTGGCATCATGGAGAACTGTTATTTTTCCTGGCACTGTTTTTCCCTGTCTCCTTTTCCTTCCTCCTCTCTCCTTCTGTGCGGGGTGGGAAGTGCTTCAGGTGGAGCTTGAGCCTGGAGCAGGATTTGGGATGCAGATGGGTGTGGGAAGGAGGCCATCGGGATCTGGGGCTGGAGGAGGGTTCCAGGTGTGTTCCCTGCTCCATGCAATGCTGGACCTGCTCATCCCTCCCCTCCCAGGGTGGCATCGATGTCCTCGGCAGTGTGGGCAGGTCCAAAGCAATTATCATTATAATTGTAATTATTGTTGTCAGCGCTGCATGCATTGATTAGGAGGGGCCTGAGACAGACGGGCCCCACCCTCTGCTCCATCAGCGCCAGGGCTGGGCTCCAAGGCTGCAATCCTGCCCTTTGCTCCCACTGTCCTTCCTGGCTTCAGCTCCCCACCCTGGAGAAGACCAGAGCAAAGGAGGGAATGGCACCTCCCTTCTGGTAGCTTCAACTTTGTCATCTTTGGGTTCCAAAGATCTTTGCTCCAATCTGGCCCTGGGGCAGCTCCTGCTGCTGGGATAAAATCCCTGACTGGAGCCACAGGTGGGAAGGCCAAAATCCCAAATTTGGGAGCTCCATTCTTCCTGGTTTTGTAACTCCTGCAGGAGAACCCCCTGCGAGCCAGATTGGCCCCTTGGGAGCAGGGATAACTCAGGAATTATAGGGCTGTAAAATCCTCATAAAATGTTCTTTGTTTGCTCTGCTCCTGTCCCTCCAAGGCAGCCAGTGAGTCATGGGGCGGAGGCATCACTGCTTCCCCCAGCCCCTCTGCTCTCCTGCTGCTTTTCCTGCCCCAAAGCGGGCTCTGCATTTTCAGCTTGGAGCTGTTTTGGGAAGGTCGTTCAGCCTCCCATTGTGACCACTCAAATCTCTTAAATTCCTGAGGTAGCACATAGAAAACATCTGAGGTGAACAAACCCCTGGGTCATCCCTCATCCTCCTGGACATGGGGCTGCCACCTCTGGAATTCTGACTGATCTGAGCAGGAGGAGTTTCCCCTGAAAATGATGCAGGTTTTTTCAAGATTCCAAGGAATTTCCAGAGCCACATGTTGGTGACGTGTCCCTTGGTGTGTGGGGAGTGAGGGAGGTGATACCGGTTCTACTCCTGCCTCTCCTATGTCCTTCCAGCAGGACAGTTTATCTCCGAGTTCCTTTTCCATGTTATTTTTCTCCCTTAGGAGCATTTAATGGGCAACAAATCCATTTGATTTTGCCAAAGATCCTGGAATTCTCTCCTGGTGGCAGAGGTTGAGGAGCAGCTCCATCCCCATGTCCTCCCTGGTGTGAGGCTGGCCCTGGATTATGTGGGAGTTGTTGTCCCCAAGTCCTTGCCCACCATTCCCTTTGCCAAGGGCTGCACAAATGGAACTGGGATGGCTGCTGAGTGTTTTAATCCATCCTGGATTTGAAAATGGGATCCACTGGTGGAAAGTGGCTTTATGCCATTGACTCTGCCCAAGGAGAGGAAAGAGAGCTTTGATAAGAGCATTTTTCTGGGATGACTCTGCTGGATTCTCTCCCTCCTTTCTCCATTCCTTGCACCATTCCCTCCAACCTGGGCAGGACTCAGGCCCCAGCAATAATCCTGAGCTGCCTCATCCTGGGTTTGTTCCAGCTCCCACAAACTGGCATTCCCTTGGAGCAACCTCACGGTTTCCACCTGCTCGGGAAAGGCCACCTGAGTTAGGAGCTAACAAGAGCAGGGACATGGGAGGAGCTGCTCAGGCCATCTGGGATCTTGGGAGGGACAAGTCCAGCCAGGGAGTGATAGGGACACCGGGCCATTGAGCTGGTCCAGGAGCAGTATCACCTTGGGAAGGGTTACCTGGAGAAATATGGATGGAGAAAGGAGAATTTCCTAACGATTCTGTGTTTTGGGGCAGATCAGCCTGGATTGTGTCACTTCAGGAAAAACACTGAGGGGCTGGAGTGAATTCAGAGATGGAAACAGGGCTGGGAAAGGGTCTGAAGCACCAGGGAAGGGTCTGCAGAACTCCCAAGGAATCTGGAGGGGCTCAGCCTGGAGAAAAGGAGGCTCAGGGGGCCCTTTCTGGCTCTGCACCACTCCCTGACAGGAGGGGACAGCCGGGAGGTCGGGCTCTGCTCCCAGGGAACAGGGACAGGAGGAGAGGGAACGGCCTCAGGCTGGGCCAGGGCAGGGGCAGGTTGGACATCAGGAGGGATTTTCCATGGAAGGGGGGCTGGCCATTGCCAGGGGCTGCCCAGGGAGGTTTGCAGTGCCCATGGCTGGAGGTGTCCGAGGAAGGGCTGCACGTGGCACTCAGGGCTCTGGGCTGGGGACAAGGTGGGGATCAGGCACAGCTGGGGCTCGATGGGCTGGGAGGGCTTTTCCCATCTCAGGGATTCTGGAATTCTGTGTTTGAAGCTCAGGTTATCTGTACTCTGCAACGGCCCTGGGAGGATTTGCAGTTTCCACCAGATCAGCCCCTGGAACCTGAGCAGCCCAACAGACTCCAAAGTCAGCTGGATTTTGTGAGAAGAGAATAGGAATTTTCATTCCTCTCCTGAGATGTGTCTTTCCCAGGAAAACGGAGCCCAGCATTCCCAGCACTGGCAGTTTCACCCCAGCACTGAGAACTGAAGTTTTGTTTGTTTGTTTTTCCTTAAGGCTTGGGCTATGGGAGGGACTCTCAACTTTCATGTCAAAATTATCCAGGTGATGATGATTATCCATACTTATTAACTATATTTATCCATATTCCTTCAGGTTTTCTTGTAATCAGAAGGTCTTGCAATTTGGGGGAGAGGGGAAAAACAGCTTTAGGCCCTTGTCCAGTGAGCTGGAGAGGGGGAAAGTGTAGAGCTGGGATACTGGGACACCTTCCCCTTGTGTCAGGCTACATCCCTGGGAAGGATCCTGGGCTGGGCTGGGTTTCCTGGTGTGTCCAGGAGCTCCTGGCAGTGGGCAGAGCAGTGTGGGTGGAAAAGCTGCTCCACAGAGAGGGCAGGATGAATGTGGAGTTCTGTCCACAGGCGAAGGGCAGCCCCATCACTGAGCACCTGGAAGGGGCTGGAGGGAGATATTCCAGCAGAGCAACTCCTTGGGGGCATCCAAGTTGTTTGTAGAATCATGGAAAAACCTGAGCTAGAGGGGACCCATGAGGATCATCAATTCCAGCTCCTGACTCTGTACAGACACCCCAAAATCCCCCCCGTCCCCAAGTCCCAATCCTGAGAGCATTGTCCAAGCAGTCCTGGAGCTCTGGCAGCCTTGAGGCTGTGACCATTCCTTGGGGAGCCTGGGCAGTGCCCCAGCATCCTCTGGGTGAGGAACCTTTTCCCAATATCCAACCAGACCCTCCCTGGCACAGGTCCAGCTGTTCCCTGGGTCCTGTCCCTGCTCCCAGTTCCTGGTGGTGTTGGTGGCTGATTTTTGCTGTATCCAAACATTTAGGATTTTAGTTGATAGCCCTTTTGGGTTGCAGCAAACAGGACAGGTGTGGGCAACTCTGAGCTCTAGGAGTTGTTTCCCAGGAATGGATTTCATGGCCAGCAGCTTCCAGGAGTGGCCAAGAGCTGAGCCAAGAACTTCCCAGCCTCAGCAGGGTGGGCAGAGCCAGAGGAGAGGTGAAATGCAGCTCCTGGAGGGAATTGGGAGCTTGTGGGAAGCCATAGGAACACAGAGCTGAATCTGTCACCCTGGGCAAGCTGAGACAGTGCCCTGGGCATCCTGAAGGGCCTTGGGACTTATGGAGAATATTGAATGATTTTGAGAAAATTCCTCCTTGTGAGGGTGGGGAGGCCCTGGAATGGATTTCCCAGAGAAGCTGTGACTGTCCCATCCCTGGAAGTGTCCAAGGCCAAATTGGATGGGGCTTGGAGCAGCCTGGGACAGTGGAAGGTGTCCAAGGTGCCCCTGGCAGGGATGGCACTGGAGGCTTTATAAGGACCCTTCCCACCTGAACCATTCTACAATTCCATGATCCCATGATTCTGTTCCTACTGGTCCCTGTGATAATTCATGCTTGAGTTTTGCTGTGTTGCAGCAGGAGGAATACCTGGATGAGGAATTTCTGGAAGGCTTGGAGCAGTTTGGGTGAGCCCAGACCTGGCCACCTCTGGCAGAGCCCTGATTCCTGGTGCAGGGCTGGAATAGTGGGGAGTAAAATGCAGTTTCCACGTGTAAATCCATGTGAAGTTGCAGCCTGAACAATACACTGGCCTCTGCCAAAGGCACTGAAGCAGGGAGAGGCCATGGCAGGGAATTCAGGTCCTTGGAAAAGCCATTTCATGGAATGTGAGGATTTTGGCCCATTCAGTTTTTGTGGGATAAGGCTCGGAGGGTGTAACTGGGATGGTGGAAAGTGTCCCTGTCTGGGCCAGGGGATTGCACTGGATAAACTCCAGGGTCCCTTCCAACCCAAACCATTCCATGATTCCTGTCAACAGAAGAATCCCATCAGGCTCACAGGAATTGCTGCAGTGCTTGGGAAGTGGCAGGGGCAGAAAACAAAACCAGGCACCAATGAAAGGACACCCAGTGGGACACTGGGCCCTGAGTGCTGGCGGGAGAAAGGCACCAACCTTTGGAACCCTGTGGATCAGCAGCTATTGCCAGGCTGGAAAGGGCACTCCCTGTCAAGTCCTGGGCTGGAGCTGCGTCATTCCATTGATTTTATGGCCCTGTGACACAGGAAATGAACCTGGAGTCCATAAAATCCTGATAAGTAGCCAGCTCATCCCAATAATCTGTGCATCAAACGGTGCCTTCAGTTGTGGAATATCTTGAGCTGGATCCCGAGGATCATTCAGGGCAACTCTTGCCTGGTGACATCCAACACCTGCCTTTGGGATCCAGGAGAACAGATTCTCTCTGACCAGTCTCTACTCACAGGAATTATGATGAGCTGAAAATTTTGATTAATGAGGCTGCTTTGATTCTGGAAGGGGGATCTGGGTTCACAGCATGGGGAGATCTTCAGGATCTTGGGAAGATCCCACTGATTTTGGGTGGGTTTAGCAGGAATAAGAGCTTGGCAGTGCCTTTGGACATCAGGAGAATGGGGCACCATGAGGAATTTTTCTATGGAAAGGATGGTCAGGAACCCCAGTGGTGGAGTCCCCATCCCTGGAGGTACCCAAGGAATGTGGCACTCAGGTCTCTGGTGGGGATTGGTCATAGCTTGGACTCTGTGATCTGGGAGGGCATTTCCAACCTCAGTGATGCTGGGATCCTGGGATTCTCACAGCCCTGAGTGCCTCATCTGGGAGGTTGCCATCATCCAGAGTGTCCTGCCTCCCTGAGCCTGGAGATTGATCCAATGTCCCCTGTCCATTCCCCAGCCATGAGCCCATGCAGACACTGCAAGGTGTAGGGACAATAGATTTGGGAGCCCTTTGGATCAGGAGCCACCAGGGCCTGTGCAAACAGAACCTGTGGATCCTCCTGCTCCCAAAAGCTTTCAATCCAAACACGGAGATCCAGGCAGGCAGCAGGAGGGATCCCCTGAATAACATAGGAGGTGTGGAAACCCCACAAGAACACATTCCCAACACATCATTTCACTCACCTGCAAAGATTTTCCTCTTCCATGGCAATATTTGATTTTGTTAAATACTTTTTTTTTTGCTGGAATTGCGAGCCTGTCTTGTTTTCACAAGGATTCATGGAAGGATTGGTCATTTGTGGGGGGTTTCGCTGCTCTGGGAGCATTGGAACCAGTCCCAGGTGTGCAGGGCCAGGGGGGATGTGACTCTCAGCACGGCAAGCAGGGAAATCACTTCCCCAAAAAGTCAAAAGTGAGCCCAGTGTCACCAAACCCCAATCCCTGGGGTCACTGACGAGGCCTGGGAGGAATTTACCGGTCGGAGCAGTTGTGGAACAATCCCGGGTTGCCATGGAACAACAACACAACAAACTCTGGGACACCTCTGGTGGCCACGTCTTGCAACCTGGGCTCAAAGGGGAATATCCACCTGGTGGGGGGGAAAGGGAGCAAAACTGGGAACAGTGAGCAGGGGATGAGGCTTCCTGATCCCACCTGGATTACTCATGGTGTGGGGAGGGAGGGTTGGACTTGGGATGAAGATGGGCTCACCCTCACCCAAATCCAGGGTGAAATCCAGCTCCCCAGTGCTGAACTGGGATTCCTGGAGGCTGCTGGGAGCAGCTTTGCCTTTGTGGCAAAAGGTTGGGATTCAGCTGCCTGGATGGATTCACCTGCCTGGATTGCTTCTCTCCTGTTGTGCACAAGTCCCTGTGTGCTGATCCAGGCTGGAATCCAACCTGCTAACAGCCAGAGTCAGGTGGGAGTTTTGTTGCCTGACCATCAGTCCCATGCTGAGCTTCCATCTGTGTTTCCTCAGGCGTCCCAGCACTGTTCCAGGAGCAGCCTGGCTGTGTGAGGCTGGGCACTGCTGTGTTCCCAGCTTGGATGGATGGAGAGATCCCTGTCCTGTCCTCCAGCCCCAGGGGAGGTGCAGGGCATGTCTGTAAGACACCACTTCGTTTACACTCAGTGGATTATTTTTATAATCCCTGGATCAATTAGGCTGGAAAAGACCTCTGAGATCACCGAGTCCAACCTGTGATGATGGGAGCCAAGCCAGGTGCAGGGCTGGCAGGAATCCTGCAGGAATCCTGCCCCATCGCTCTCTTCCCGGATCGAGTTGTCCCTTTTCCCTCTTTACAAAGAGAATTTCCCTGCAGCAACTGGGCTTCTCCTCCCCCCAGAGCAGGACGGGTGGATTTTGAGCAGTCTGAGTTTGCAGTCAGCCTTATCTCCCTGTCCTGGGGACAGAAAAGCTGAAGGGTGACACTTTCAGGCCAGACTTTGAAATCTCCTGGGGAATTTATGACCTGATAGTGAAGGGCTGAGGCTCTCTGGGACTATTTGGAAATGGTGAAAACTCTGATACCCAATTTTTTTCTCTGCTTTTTCTTCACAGAACCCCCAAATTCAAGCAGGGGCCCAGAAACGTTGTGACAGGATTTTAATCCCGTCTTGAGTGTGGACTAAATGTTAGGTGGGATGAAACCCTCCTAACCCACCTCGGTTTTTAGGGTTTATTTGAGGGAATAGCAGGAGAAAGAAGGGCAAACATATCCCCCTGGGCGGGCAGGCTCTGGGTGCCGCTGGCAAGGCCCGGGCAGTGCCCTGGTTTATATTAAACAGGTAGGACCTGGCGCCGGGGCCCCTTTATCAGCTTTGGGCCGTGCTCAGGGGAGAACCCGCCTGCAGCACTGCCAAATCCATGTGTATTCCCCGTGCCCCCCCTGCTCATTGCAACAGCCTCATGGGCATGGCGAATTCGCAGGAAACGGGGATCAGAGCTCGGGGGTTCACCGCACAGGTGGCAGAGGAGCAGAGCGGGGACGCGGCGCCAGGTGTGTCCTGTCCCTTCCCCGCGGCCCTTCCCTTCTCCCGCTGGAGGGTGGGAATGCAGCCAGGCACACCCAGCTCCAGCAGTAAAATGATCCCTGGTGTGCCCTTGGGCCAAGCCCAGCTTTTCTAACGGATAAAAGGGGAGGCAGCGGGAGAGCTCTCACTCCACTGGGCTTCAGCGCAGTTTTCCTGAGCTTTGCGAGAGCGAGGCATCCGCAGCGACTCTTGGAGCACCATGTCCCGCTCTGTGACCTTCAGCTCCCGCTCGGCCGCCGGGCCAGCCCTGAGCCAGGTGCGGGTCAGCTCCGTGTCCTCCACCCGCAGCTCCGGCCTCGGCCGCGCCGGCGGCTTCGGCAGCGCCAGCCTCTACAGCCTGGGCTCCGGCAACAAGAGGATAAGCCTGGGAGGGGGCAGCTCCTTCAGCCTCCGTTCGGGCTACGGCTATGGGGGAGCGGCCTTTGGGGGCAGCCTCAGCCCCGGCGGCATCCAGGAGGTCACCGTCAACCAGAGCCTCCTCACGCCCCTTAACCTGGAGATCGACCCCAGCATCCAGAGGGTCCGCAAGGAGGAAAAGGAGCAGATCAAGACCCTGAACAACAAATTCGCCTCCTTCATTGACAAGGTGAGTACTTGAGTTGGCTCAGAACTGTGGCAGTGCTGAACGGTAGCTGGCACCCAAAGTTGGTTTAATCACGAATGGGCTGAGGATCAGTCCCAGAGAACATGGTGGGATTTGCCCACTGCAATCAAATAATTCTTATTATTCTATGTATTAAAGCCCTGCTGGCATTACCAACAGAACAGGTATTCACCTTGCTCAGGCTGCCTTTGCAGCCCTGATTTACCTGGGATTGCCCAAATGGGGGTGCAGGCTTTGCACCCCCACCTTAGCACCAAACCTGGGGAGGGAGAGACTCCTGAAGGGGGTTATCCCAGGAGAGCAGATGGAACTAGAACCTGTTCCAGGAGAGCAGATGGAACCAGAACCTGTCCCAGGAGAGCAGATGGAACCAGAGCCTGCCCCGGGTGTTTATGCTGTCCTGCCCAGTTTGGCTCCCTTGCACTAATTGACCTTGTGTAAATCTCGCTTTGGTATCCCCGAAATGTGAGGAATCCAGCCCTGGAGTTGGAGCAATTGGAGGGTTTAAGGTCTGGTGCCAGTTTCTGTCAAGCATCAGCCCAGCAGAATCTGCTTTTCTTTAATTCATCCAAAGCCTCAAAGTCACAAACCAGGTCCCAGAGCAGCCAGCCTCTTTGGCATGGTCTCCATGACCCTCCTCTGGTGCTTCCCACAAACACCCAAATTCCTGGGATAGGATTAGCACCTGCAGCCCAGTCCTTCCATCCCCTGCAGTGTGAGCTCCCCCTCTCCCACCATCCCAAATGACCCCTGCTTTCCTCCCAGGTGCGGTTCCTGGAGCAGCAGAACAAGATGCTGGAGACCAAGTGGAGCCTCCTCCAGGAGCAGAAGACGACGCGGAGCAACATCGCTCCCATGTTTGAGTCCTACATCAGCAACCTGCGGCGGCAGCTGGATGGGCTCCTGGCGGACAAGGGGCGCCTTGAGGGAGAGCTCAAGAACATGCAGGACCTCGTGGAGGACTTCAAGACCAAGTAAAGTATCAGTGTCCCCCTGATGGGGTAGTGGAGCCGCCGGCTGGGCCCGTGGCTGGGCACGGATGGCCCCGGCTCCCCCGCCAGGGTGGGAGATGTTTTCTAGCCAGGAATGAGGTGTTCAGTCCGGGAAAGCTGCCTAGATTCTTCTTGCTCGTTATTTTTGTCACCTTGTTCCTGCATGGGCCAGTGCATCCATGATCTTGGCTTTGCTTTGGGGCCTCCTCAGGGTTGGAAGTGGCATTTTGGGGCCTACTCAGGGCTGAAGGTGAATTCTGGAGCCTCCCTGGGGTTGGAGGTGGTGCTTTGGGGCCTCCTTAGGGTCAGAAGTGGCTCTTTGGGGTGGCTGGAGCTCCAAGAGTTCTGCACGAGTTCCCGGCTCATTCCCTGGGCAGGGAATGGTGCAGCTGCCCTTCAATTCTTCACTGTCTTCTCAGTGTCACCTGGGAGGAGCCCCAGAAGAAAGGTGGCCTTTGTCCCAGCCAGGCCCAGCCCAGCCCAGCTGGGAAGTGTCTCTGAGAAAGGAAGGGATGAATAGGACGGAGCTGGCAAACTGGATCAGGCAGGAACTGCAAACAAAGAGAACTGATAATCCCCAGGGTGTGTTTAGGGAGAGTCAATACCCAGAAATTCCCAAAGAGCTGCTTGGGAATGATGCTTCCCCCAGCCCTGCCTGGCTGTTTCATCTCTGTTACTTCATCCACAGTTGGCCTTGAAATCTCTGCAAGGAGCTGCTTTGCAGCCAGAGGGATTAAGCCCCAAAGTTTAGTTATATTTCCCATGGATTCAGTCCATGGACTCATGGATTTATTCCTTTAGCCTACAGAATAAAGGAAAGCCAAACCCTCTGTGTGCTAATGGAAGGGAAGCAAGGATTAGGAGCTGAGGGAGTGAGGATGCAATAACTAGAATGCAGAACCTGCTGCTCCTCATTTAGATGGAGAAAATCTCATTTACAGATGGAAAACATAAACCGCAATGTGCTCTGGGGGTGCCTGTGGCCTCTTTCCCATAGGTCTGGTTTCCACAGGAATTCCCAGGTGATATTTAGGGGAGGAACGGCTCCAGGGATGAGACCCAGCTCCTCATTCAGGAATTGCAGTGGGAGAGGGTGTGGAGCCAGTTGGGATTACGCTGCCCACAGGGCTCAGTTCCAAGGGGTGAGAGTGTCCTGGGCTTCCAGAGGGGCCTCGGGACAATATTGGACAATTTAGGAAGAAATTCCTCCCTGTGAGGGTGGGGAGGCCCTGGAATGGATTTCCCAGGGAAGCTGTGGCTGCCCCATCCATGGAAATGCCCAAGGTTGGATGGGGCTTAGAGCAGCCTGGGATAGTGGAAGATGTCCCTGCCTATGGCAGGGGTGGGAATGGGATGGCCTTTATGGACTCTACAAACCCAAATCATTCCCAGATTCCATGCTTTACCAGCTTGGTGGAGCTGCCCCTAGGAAATGAGGAATTTGATGATCCATTCTGGAAGGATTCAGTGTTTTTATCTCTCTCTGCTGATCCTTGTGTGCGGAGGTGGCACCTCTGCGTCGCTTCCTGGGATTTATCCCTCTGGAATAGCACTGGCAGCTCACTGACCTCCAAAGGGGCAATGTCCATTGATCCCGGTGTGGATGGGCACAATTCCAGTTTGCAGCAGGAGGGAGGGGCAGGGAGGCTGGGAAGGTGAAGCAGTTCCTGCTTTGGAAGGCAAATTCCAGCTCTGGCCATGCAGGACCCATGTAAATAAAGAGCCTTAACCTGGCAAAAATTCCCAATGAGCTTCCTGCTCGTTTCCTTGGATGGCTTTCAGGATTCCCAGATCCCCAGAGCAGGTTGGGGCTGGATGTTTGGGCAGGTTGGGAGTGCACAGACAGGCCCAGGTGAACTCCAAGATCCACATTTGCAAATCAGTGGTGGTCCTGTAAAATCCATGGAGAGGGATTTTTATCTGCTGGAGAACTTTGAGCAAACTCCTGGGGATTTTCAGGTGAGCCCGTCAAATGAGGGTGAGCATCACAACAGGAGTCACCAAGACTGGAATTTGGTGAGTCTTTGGAGAAGAATTAATTACCTTTGGCTCTTTCCAGGACAGTGCCATGTCTTCAACACCTGCAAAATGTTCCCAGCAGGCTGGAATAGGGAAGTGCAGAGTGGAAGCAGCTCCAACAGGTGCTGGGATCAGCCCAGAGGAGTTTGTGGGATCCGTTTGTGTCTCTCAATTTGTATTTGCACCCTGAAGGGTTGGTGACAAAGTGGGGGCACAGCCTGGGCCCTCCCCAAAAGAGGAGCAGGAGCAGGAATCTTCTGAAGGACGGGGAATTTTAAGGACTATGGGAAAACAAGGAGGGGATGTTTTCCAGAGCAGACCTGTGGCACCACTGGTGCACCAGTCCTGGGGAATTGCTGGGCTGGCTCCCAAGAAATGGAGGGAAAGAGAAGAGAACTGGGATAACCTTTCACTGAGATGTTTTTCCTTTTATCCAGGCTCCAACTTCACAGAAATCCCTTTTTTTTGGCAGGTATGAAGACGAGATCAACAAGCGCACGGTGGCCGAGAATGAATTTGTGGTGCTCAAGAAGGTGAATGTTGTCATGGGTCAGGGAATCCTCAGATGGGCTGGGTGGGAAGGAACCCTAAAGTCCATCCCATTCCCACCCCTATCATGGGCAGAGACACCTTCCATGGGCCCAGGGTGCTCCAAGCCCTGTACAGCTTTGGACACTTCCAGGCATGGGGCAGCCATGGCTCTTCCCTGGGGTGGATCATCAGTATGTGCAGCCCTTCCCCCCTGTTTGCCCCAGCTCACAGTTTACTCTTTGCCCTACTCACAATTTACTCCAGCTCTGCTGAAGCTCTGAGGGGCAGGATTCCATCCCATATCTGCCAAAGGCAGCTCAGGGGAGGCCCTGAGGTCTCCACACACGCAGGGAGGAGGTGTCAGATCCCAGGGGTACCGGAAATGATGCCAGATCTTTCTTTGGGATCTTTCCTGAGGTCTCCATGTCCAACCAGACAATGAACTTGCCAACAGGGATCCAGGAGATCCCCAGAACTCTCAGGATATGCACTCTAGCAGCATTCAGTGCCCTGGGAGATGATTTGTAGGCCCTGGGGTGCCACTTGGACACCTGGAGCTGGTTTGGGGAACTCTCCTTTTGGAAGCTTCTTGTTGGGCTCAGACATCAAAGCTCCACAATCTCAGTGGGTTATTCTTCATTTTTCCAGGATGTGGATGCTGCCTACATGAACAAAGTGGAGCTGGAGGCCAAGGTGGATGCTCTGACAGATGAGATCAACTTCCTGAGGGCTTTCCATGAGGCGGTGAGGACCCTTCTGCTTCTTCAGAGGGGGAGAACAGGGAATGCTGGCTGGAAAAATGAATGTGGGGAAGATGATGGATTCATGGAGTCTTTCCTTCCATAAGCACAACTCTGCCTGCATGTGAAGTGATTCCTCTGAATTCCCATGGATTGTCACACAGATTTCTCCCTGTCTGTGGGATGGATGGATTGCAGACATAATGGGACAGATACTGTATTTGGGATGCTGTTTGCATGAAAACAAGAGAAAAGAGTGGTTTGTAGGGATTTAGTGCTGGGGGAGGGGGTGCTGTGTGACAGGAATGAAGGAAAGCTCCCTGTTCCTGGCTCCTTGCTCCTCCCCATTGTTTCAAAGATCAGGGATTGCCTGAGCTGGGCACGCATCCTTGGGAGAAGTGCTGGAATTTGCCCCTCCAGGTTCTGCAACCAGCTAGGTTGTTGTCTAAGGAGTGAGATAACAGTGGGATAAGCAGCCCTGCTGGCAAAGTAGGGATAAACAGCTCCAGCTCTGCTGTTGGTTGCTGCTCTGTGCTTTACAAGGTTGGTTCCCTTCTAATTAAGGACTATTTTGATAGGATTCTTACCTGCCTCTCTTTCCCTTCTCTCCTTGGATTCCCTCTTTAACTGGCTTCCAAAAGAGGGGCCCTGAAACCTCACTGATTAATGAGCTTGGTTTTCCTGCAGGAGCTCAACGAGCTGCAAGCCCAGATCTCGGATACCTCGGTGGTGCTGTCCATGGACAACAGCCGAAACCTGGACCTGGACAGCATCATCGCCGAGGTGAAGGCGCAGTACGAGGAGATCGCCAACCGCAGCCGCGCCGAGGCTGAGTCCTGGTACCAGAGCAAGGTGAGCTTTGGGACGGGAGAAGGATCCAGGGAGACCCTGGAGCCCCTTTCAGTGCCTAAAGGGGCTCCAGGAGAGCTGGAGAGGGCCTGAAGCAATGAGACACAGGGACCAGCTTCCCACTGCAAAAGGGCAGGGATAGATGGGATATTGGGAAGAAATTCCTCCCTGTGGAGGCCCTTGAATGGATTTCCCCATCCCTGAAAGTGTCCAAGTCCAGGTCGGACAGGGCTTGGAGTTCTCTGGCACTGTGGAAGGTGTCCCTGCCCATGACAGGGGTGACACTGAATGGGCTTTAATGTCCCTTCCCCTCCAAATCATTCCATGATCACCAGCTCTGTCATCAGCTGTACCCCTGTGCCATGAGTGGAGGGGGGGGGCTCTATCCTGCTCATTCCCTGCCATCCTCACCCTGTGTCCCACTACTCTGTCCCAGTACGAGGCACTGCAGGTGACAGCTGGGAAACACGGGGATGACCTGAGGAACACCAAGAACGAGATCACGGAGATCAACAGGACCATCCAGAGGATGCAGGGGGAGATCGAGAATGCCAAGGCCCAGGTGAGGAGCTGCCTCTCTCCTGTCCTTCTCCAGGCTCAGAGCTGGGATCTGGCACTGATCTCTCTGGGGACAGCACCCGAGGGAGCGGCTGGAGCTGTGTCTGGGGAGGGTCAGGTTGGATACTGGGAAAAGCTTCTGCCCCCGGAGGGTGTCGGGCACTGCTCAGGCTCCCCAGGGAATGGTCACAGCCCCAAGGCTGCCAGAGCTCCAGGAACCTTTGGACACCACTCTCAGGTGTTGAGTTTCAGGGTTAGTGGGATTTTTAGGGTTGTCATGTACTGAGCCATGGTGGTCCTTGTGGGTCCCTTCCAACTCCAGACCATTCTGTGGTGTTAGGGATGTCTCACGGGTCTGGGTGCCACACAACACCTTGAGCTTGGTGGTTTTGGAGATCTTTCCAACCTTCACAATTCCATGGTCTCTAAGAACCATTCCTGCACTGCTCATCCTGAAGGATTTCAGTTCTGCTGGGGGAGGGGGAGCGTTGGTAGCAGGGCAGTCCTTCCAGGAAGGTGGATTCGGGAGAGGATGAGTGGAAATTGTCCCTGGGACACAGGGGCCACCACACAATCCTCGTGCCTTCCTATTCCTGGGATTATTGTCCGCTCCCTTTCCCAGTAGGGAACACCATGTTTGGGCAAACACACAGAGGTTTGGGGAGCTCTGTTTGCTTTCACTGGGGTTTTATCGCTTTATCAGGGCCTGGAACTCCAGATAAACCTGGTGATTCATCCTGGATTATTTGGTTTCAGGGCAGGGAGGCTCTGGCACCAGCTAACAACTGCCCTGTTGGGGCTCCCTTGGACAATGGATGGGAACACAAAGCCTCTTGAGAGCCTTCCTGCCAAACACGGGGTTTGGGAACTGTGGGGGCACAGCTGGGGCTTCCCTGGGGCCCCACAGGGCTGCCCTTGGGGTGGATCTGGGTGTTTGGTAGCTCCAGGTGTGCTCCAGTCCACACCTGCCCACATCTCAGTTAGCCAGAGATGGCCCAGCTCTGAAGAAACTCTGAGGAGATCAGCAGAGAAAACCTGAGCTTTCCTGAACCCCAAGGGATCTGTGGGATTTGCAGGACTGGGAAGCTGAGGATCACCTGAAAAAAGCCAATAGAGAGACTTGGTCTTCCGTCTGGGAGACCTTGGAAGGAGATGAGTTTCCATCTCCATCCAGTGCCCAAAAACACAGGAAGGGATGAAGTCCCAGGGATCCAGTTGAGCTCCAGATCCATGAAGAGGAGCTGGGCAGCAGAGCCAGAGGTTTGGGGTACAGGATCCTCCTCCAGGGGTCAGCAGCCCCCTGATGTGGCTGCTCTCTCCCCGCAGCGAGCAAAGCTGGAGGCGGCCGTGGCCGAGGCTGAGGAGCGGGGGGAGCTGGCCCTCAAGGATGCCAGGGCCAAGCTGGAGGAGCTGGAGGCTGCTCTGCAGAAAGCCAAGGCTGACATGGCCCGGCAGCTCCGGGAATACCAGGAGCTCATGAACGTCAAGCTGGCCCTGGACATCGAGATTGCGACCTACAGGAAGCTGCTGGAGGGCGAGGAGAGCAGGTGAGGACACGTGGGAGGATTGGTGAGCCTATTCCCTGTGTTCCCTCTGGGAAGGATCCAGCCTTTGTTCCCTTTGCCTTTGTTCCCTTTGCCTGTGAGAGCCCAATTCCCATTTCCACAAGGAAATGCAGGCAAGGAAACCTTTGAAAAACTCACTTTTGGTCCTGGAAATGCTTTGGCTGAAGAGCCAAATTGCCAGATTCTGGGGAAAAAAAACAAACCTGGGGAAAATAATTGAAGAAGGAAAAATTTGGTTTTCGTCATGTTTGATACTGTGGCAGAACATTTCCAAGTGAATGTCCCAATGGAATTAGAACAGAACCTCTGTGCTCCGTACTTCTCACCCATGGCAATAACAGAGCTGGTAAATGCAGGGCTGGAACAACCCTGGAGGGTGCAGGGATCTTCTCTGAATCAGGTGCAGCTGGAGCAGTAACTCCCTGCCTCTGTCCTTCTCCTCCAACCCCAGGACCAAGGAAAGCTGAGTCTAATCCCTCCCCTTCCCTTTGTCTTTTCCAACAGGTTGGCTGGGGATGGAGTTGGTAACGTCAACATCTGTGAGTGGATTTTGTTGTTTGTGGCGGTTCCACCTCGTTCTAAACCCGTGGGAAAGGGGGCTCAGAGTGTCCCAGTTCACCCAGTCCAGCCCCTCCTTGGTGGGAGCACCCTGGGACTGGGGGTGGTGCTGGGGATCCATCCTGAGCTCAGCTCCAACTCATCCGGGTGAAATTGGATTTGGGGCACCACCGATCTTCCTTTCCTCCCATTTCTGTATGGACAGAAAAGCACTAATGGGAAATGTGTTCCCTGGGTTGGGAATTAGTGTGCAGGGGATGGCAGAGGGGGTTTCTCCAGCTTGGGAAGTGTTGGATTCTCACCTGGCCCAGACCTTGGGCAGGAGCTGCTCTCTCAGGGATCCTCCAAACCAGCTGTTCTGATTTTCAGCCTCTTAATTACTGCTGGGAATTGGGGAAGTACGTTCCCACAGCTTTGGGGCACCAAGAGATGAGCCGAGTGTGTTTGTGAAATGGGATTCTCCAGGGATTTTCTAGGGGTTCTCCAAGCTCAGGGGATCCTGAGCCAGGTTGGGTGATGAAGTGACGAGAAGGAAGGACTTTAAACTGAAAAAAGGGAGGCTTAGATGGGCTATTGGGAAGACATTCTTCCCTGTGAGGATGGGGAAGCCCTGGAATGGATTTCCAAGAAGATTCCCCATCCCTGGAGGCGCCCAAAGCCAGGTTGGACGGGGCTTGGAGCAGCCTGGGACAGTGGGAGGTGTCCCTGCCCATGGCAGGGTTGGCACTGGATGAGCTTTAATGTTCTTCCCACCCAACCCATTCCATGATCCCGTGGGAGCCTTTCCTGAACTGGGTGCAGGTTGCAGGTGCTCATGTTTCCTTTGCTCCTCTCCCATGCCAGCCGTGGTCAGCTCCAGCGGCGGGGGCGGATATTCCAGCTCCAGCGGATTCCTGGCAGGAGGGATGGGAGGAGGCCTCAGCCTGGGAGCAGGAATGGGCAGCGGAGCCCTTGGGTTCTCCTCAGGAGGCTCCTCCAAGTCCTACACCATCACCACCACCTCGTCCAGCCGGAGGAGCGTCAGGAAGTAACTCCAAGGATGGAGCTCAGCATTCCCAGCAGCTGAGAGAGGGAAACCACGGAAAGAAAAGTCTTGGTGCCTTTTGCAGGATGAATTGGTTGCAAAACTCCTGCAGTGCTGAGGCCCTGCCCCTGCCCTGCTTGGGCTTGATCCTGCACTCTTGGATTTGAACCATTCCTCTGGGAGCAGGATCAAGCCTGTGGGGTGAAATTTATCCCAGGATGCAGGTGGGGTATCCCTGCTGTTACCCTTGTGCTTTGTACCCCCTGCTCCCGGCTGGATTTCACCCTTGGAAAGGCAAATCCAAATCCCACACATTTCTCCTGTGCTGCTGCAAAAGACCAGAAGATTCTTTCCCTCTTAACAGGATTTGGAAGACTCTAATCCCTCAGGCTCCTCAGCCCCTGCCAAGGGCTCACCCTGGGTTGGGTTTTTTAAATATACCAGGAAGAAAACAGGTTTGGGTCTCCCCTTATTTTCTTTGGAAATGCGCTCAGGGTTGGGATTCAACATTCTCCTGTGACTGAAGCTGTTTCTGACCAAAGGCAGCACTGACAGGTTGATTTCAGGCTCCTCATAGCAAAGTAACTCCTTAAGAACCTCCCACACCCTTTCCCTATCTTTAAATGAAGCCCAAAGCTTGAGGGATCTAAAAGTGCTTCAAATTCCATGTGTGCCACAGAATTGGGAGATAAATTCCTTTTTTTTGGGTGTCTCTGTTTACCACTCCCTATTTAAGGGTATTTAGTGATATCTGGAGTCTCCTGCAGTGAGGGTTCAGTTGATGCCCCATTCCAAAAACTCCTTGTTCCTGCCAAAATGGGTCTTCAACCTGCCAGAGAAATTGTTGTTACTGCAGTAGGAAGAGTTTTTAGGGAACTTACTCCAAGGACCTGCTCCCAGTTTTTGTGTTGATGTTCAGCCCTGTCCTGGCACTGTGTTTTGGATTGGATTTTTATGCTTTTTATGTCTCTCATGAGCCCTTTAATAAAGTTTCCCTTTTAGCTCCATGTCCAGTCTCAGCCAAGTTCTTTGTGCTGTCCTGAGTGCTCAGGAGCTCTGGAGAATATCCAGGAATCACCTCCTGCCATGTCTGTCACCTTCCAGGCTCTGTCCCCTGGAGCAGGGTTTGGGGTTTGCTGGCTGCACTGCTCATTCCTGGTGGGAATTTGCCTGCCTGGAGTTTGGGCTGAGGGATGGGGGGAGTTTGTTCAGAGTCATGGTTTGAGCTCAGGACTGAAATGAAATCTGGTTTTAATGGGAGGAAGGAGTGGGATTTTAGCCCTTCTTGCTCATGGATTCCTTGGAAAAAAAGCAGCAAAAATTCTGAGCATGGAAAAACCCATTTTGGGTTCCAGGGCAGTGGGAAATGTGGGGAACTTTGTTTCCAGCTTTGCCAGCAGCCACTGTCCCTGTCCCAGCCCTTGCTCCCCTGTGGGAATGTTTGAGCCTTCTCAAAGCTGGGAGATGGGGTCTGGGTCATCCAGAACAGGGACACAATTCCTTGTGCCTGTGGGGCTCTGGTGGAGCTGGGCCCATCCCAGGGCAGGCTGTGGCTGTCCCAGCCTGGGGGGACAAACCCTGCCTGGAGCTGCAGCTGTGTGGAGGCTTTGGGGTCACTTGGGAATGCTGATTCCTCTGGGATGGGGTTGAATCCTTGATGGATCCTTCAACTGCCTCTCACCCAGCCCCGCCACAGCCCAGCACCTCCCACCTGATCTGTTCTGGGCTACTTTGGGGAGGAGGTGCCACCATTTGTCATCCTTTGGGTGGCTTTGGGATACCTGGGCAGGAATTGTGTGGTTCTGGGGTACATGTGGGGGAGTTGTGGGGCTCATTCTCTCACTCTGTATTTCCAGGATTTCCAAGTGCTCCAGCGCTGCTCCTAGAGTTTTTGGTTCCAGGCCCTGGGAAGGGCAGGTGTCTGGGTGGCTGCAGGTGACACCCCTGGAGGACAGGGCCACCCTGAGGGACCTGGACAAGCCAGAGCAGCATTCTGTGGGAATCCCCTGAGGTTTACCAAGGCCAAGGGCAGGTGCTGCACCTGGGCCAGGGCAGCCCCCGGGTGGACCCGGGGCAGGAGCAGACGGAGCAGCCCTGGGAGGAGCACCTGGGGGTGCTGGGGGGCGAGAGCTGGACAGGACCCAGAGACCCCCGAGCCTGGGCTGAGCCCCAGCATGGACAGAGGGGAGGGGGGTCCTGCCCCTCTGCCCCTGTGCCCAGGTGAGACCCCACCTGCAGAGCTGCTCCAGCCCTGGGGTCCCGCACAGGGAGGACCTGGAGCTGCTGGGGAGAGTCCAGAGGAGGCCACGGAGCTGCTCCAGGGCTGGAGCCCCCCTGGAGCCAGGCTGGGAGAGCTGGGGGTGCTCACCTCACTCCGGGGAGAGATCAGAGCCCTTCCAGGGCCTGCAGGGGCTCCAGGAGAGCTGGAGAGGGGCTTGGGACAAGGGATGGAGGGACAGGACACAGGGAGTGGCTCCCACTGCCAGAGGGCAGGGATGGATGCGAGATTGGGAACCCTGGCCCAAGGTTGACTCATGGAATTATTAAAGTTTAGTATCATTAAGTCCTGGTTGAGACTTTGATGCTTCAAAGGAATGAAATGGCCTGAAAGGAGCAGGGTCTGAGCTCAGCTCCCCTGGGCAGGGGATGTGGGGTGGGAGAGAGGGAAATTCCTATCCTGGGAAGACTCCATCTGGGAAGCCTCATTGGCTTGATGAGGTTATAAAGGGAAAAGGCAGAGAAAGGAACTTTTCCAGCCTCTTGTTTGGGATGGGATGGGGTGGTTTGGGATGGGATGGTTTGGGATGGGGGTTGGGGGTGCCTTTGCTGGGGGATCACCCCAATGAGCTGAGCAGGACCTGGTCACGTCCTGGGATAAGGAGCTGCTTTCCCTCCTTCCCACCTCATTTTAATGCCTGTACTTGTGGGAATGGAAAGAGCAGGGAACTATGCCAAAGAATAGTTTGGCACTCTATTTAATGAGAATGATGAGTTTTAGCCTTTCTTTTGCCTGGATTCCCCAGAAAAAGAAGCAAAAGTCTTGAGCATGCAAATCACCCTTTTTTATCTCCATGCAATGGGAAATGTGAGGCTTTGTTCCCAGCACTGCCATGATCCACAGGTTTTCCTGGACACCCTTCCCATGGGAGCTGCTCCTGTTGCTGCTGCTCAGATTCCACTGCTCCAACCCCAGCTCTGCTGGTCCAGTGGAATTTCTGGGTTCTCATCCTGGAGCACTTCCAAATCCAGGCTTTGGGATGTAGGCGAGACTTGGGAGTGGAAAGTGGCTGCAAAAGGCAGAGAAAAGGAATCCAGCTTAGGAAATTCCCTGGAGAAGAGGGAGATTTTGCTAGGTGAATATTCCAGCTTACAGGTGTTGATGGGAAGGCACCTTCCCCATGGGGTCTGTGGAGAGTGGGAAAAGGGTCACATTTTTTGTCTGTAAATTCACAGAGTCACAGAGTCACGAGGCTGGGAGAGACCTCCAAGATCAAGTCCAACCCAGCCCTAACACCCCAAGTAAACCATCTGACAATGAACTACCCCTGGGGTCTGGGCCACAGCCTGCTTCCTCAGGATAACCAGCTTCTAAATCCAGCTGGGAAATGGGAATTACTGCTGAAGCCCTGGGGAAGCCTCTCACCTCTTTCCAGGACATTCTCAGGGGTTCACCCTGCTCTTTCAGCCTTTCCACCTCGGCTTCCAGCTCAGTTTGTCCAGGAGAACTCTCTCTGTGTTCTGGAGACACATTGGAGATGTAAAGAGGAATTTCAGGAGGGAGAGCAGACTCGGGGCTGCCCTCAGGGTCGGTGCCATGACTGTGCTCTGGCTCCTGGGATTGGAGTTTGAGCAAACCCAGCTTCTGCTTGTACTTTTCCTGTCTTGCCTTCAGGAAAGAAGTCACCACAACCACCCAAAAACCTGAACCAGAAGGGGAAGCTTCAACCAGAGAGTCCCTTGCTTGTAGGTCTGATTTTCTGAGTCTGTAAAGTTTTTCAGCCTGTCAGTAGCTAATTTCCTTCTCATGGGAAGATTTCCTGGGAGAATTCTTACCCAAAGACAATTCATGTAAACAACTTTGTTATTTTTCATAACATTTCTAAGGTCTCATAATAATCCCTCTCCTAGGTGTATTTTTGTTACTTGACCAATAGAGAAAGATGTCTAATGACCAATAATATGTCTTTTTACCACAGCATGTTATAAAAAGGCTGGGTGAATTGTAAATAAAACCTTTTCTAATTTTTCTACTACATTGGAGTCAAGCTCTTTATTGCGTGTCCAGCAGCAACACTTGCTCACCTCCTGGGTGTGTGTCCACAGGCTCTGCTCATCCCTGGGTCTACGTGGGAAAATGTGAGGTTTTGCTGGAGTTCAGCACAATTCCCTCATTCTTTGAATTCCTTCAGGCCACAAGTGAAACAAATGACACACTGATTTTTTTTCCCTCTCCCCAGATAGTGTTTAGTCCACAGGAAAGCAAATGTGTTTTCAGAGAGGTTTCTGCAGCAGAACTGCTTTTGTGCGACCTCAAATAGCTGCTGAGCACTTGGAAATCTGAATTTCTGAGTCAGGAAGGAGGGAAAGCAAATGTGGAAAAGGGATATTCTGCCTCCTCATGTGTCTGTAAATGTGGATGTCTGTAAATGCTTTCTGTGCTGAGATCCTGGGAGATCTTTCCATCTTCTTCACCTCCACCATGGGAATCTACTGGAGGTGAATCTATTCCATCTCCACCTACAAGTTCTCTGGGAGCCATTTGCTCCCCCGAGAAGTCCAGTGTTTCTGCCTGTTCACAAATTTCAAGCAACATTTTGAGCTCTGAAGTTGCACTTCTCTGGTTTTTACTCACATTTTCCTGTGGGTTTCCCAACCCTGCTTTGCTGCTCTCAGGCCTGTTTGTAACTGGTCTCTGCTGCTCCTGAGGGCTCCCAGTTTCTCTCTCAAATTCCAGATAAAAGCCCTGGGCACAGCCTTGATGCTGCTCTCACTGTCACCCTGCAGGAAGCTCCACTTGGTCTCCAGCACCTTCTTCTGCTGCTCCAGGATCCAAACTTGAATCTCAGAAAGAAAAATGGGAAATGGGACAAGGACTGTGAAGATGGTGATGAAGGGTCTGGAGGGCCCACATGAGGAGCAGCTGAGGTAATTTGGTTTGTCCAGCTGGGGAATAGGAACCTGAGGTGAGACTCATTGGGGGCTGCTGCTTCATCCCGAGGGGCAGCATTCCCAGGGCCCAGGAAGTGGCTGGGGCTGTGCCACAGGAGGGTCAGGCTGGATATCAGGAAGGTCCTTCCCCAGAGGGTGCTGGGGCACTAAACAGGCTTCCCAGGGAATGGTCACAGCCCCAAGGCTGCCAGAGCTCCAGGAATGTTTGGACAATGCCCTTGGACACAGGGTGGGATTTTGAGGTGTCTGTGCAGGGCCAGGGGTTGGACTGGATGGTCCCTGTGGGTGTTTTCCCAGGTGTTCCATGGCAAAGTGCTTGTGGGAGGCAGTGCTGATGCCCTGGCAGTGGGATGTGTTCCTGCTCTTGGCACACCCGGCAGTGTTTCCCAATCCAGCAGCATTTGTCTGGAGGCACCCGTGTGGAAATGCACAAAAAAGCAAAGATATTCTCAAAACCAGCTCTGCAACAAATTTGGGCTGTGCAGAGAGGGCTGAGAGGGGACTGCAGGGCAGCTGGGACTGGTTTTAGCTTGTTTCCTGCCCCAGGTAGGCCCAGAGGCCAGTACAGCAGTGCCTGGACACTGAGGCCTCGTAAACCCCAAGGTTCTCCTTTGGCAGCTTGTGCAAGTTCCCTTGGTGTCTCTAATGAGTTGTTCTGCCAGGATTCCATGCCCATTCCATGCCCTTTCCGTGCCCTATCCGTGCCCTGTCCATGCCCTGTCCATGCCCAACGCCTCCCTTGGACTCCAGACCCCAGGAACAGGAGCTGGGGGGGTTCTCAGCTCACCCTGTTAATGAGTGAATTTGGTGTTGAGGGTCTTGAGCTGCTCCTTCTCTTGATACTTTACTGTCTGCACACTGGGATGGAGCTTGGGCCAGAGCACCAGCTCTGGGGGGGGTGATGGTGATGGGGGTGATGGTGATGGTGATGGGGGTGATGGTGATGGTAATGGGGCAATAGTGATGGTGATGGTGCAGGGCTGGGAGGCTCTGCCCAGCCTGGAACTGAAATTGGCACCGCTGTATCCAAACCCTGCTCTGGCTGCACCAAAACCATGTCCATATTTTGGAGTACAGCTTCCACCAGCCCCAACCATGAACCATCACATCTTCTGCTGCTGGAGCTGCCCAGAGCACCCCGGGACACAGGGCAGTGCTGAAACCACAGCAGTTTCTGGGAAGAGCTACAGAGGAAGAGCCAAAATTCCCTTGGGCATGGCTGCAGCCAATGCAATAGGAACAGCCGGACACGGTGAGTACTGGCAGAGGGGTTGGTGCTGGCAGAGGGGTTGGTGCTGGAAGCAGATTCCTGGGTGGAGTCCTCTCTGCAGAACACCTTTTCCTTTTATTTGTGTGGAAAAATGGGGTGAGGCTGCACGAAACTTCCACAAAATGTTTGTAATGAGAATGGGGACTAATTAACATTTCTTGCGCTTGGCAGCCAGAGCAGCACCTGGTCTGTTCTATTTAGGCTTGAGGAATGATTTAAAGTCACAGGGGCCATAGTTAGGCCTTGTGTAAGGACAACAAAAATTGGGGAATTTGGGTCAGGTGAATTATTTTCAGGTGAAAATCCCCTTTCTTACTGCTTGGGTGAATGGAAATTGAGACTTTGAAGGTGTAAAATGCTTTTTATCCAAGGAGCTCCTAATTTTTTGCTGCTCCCTCTGCTTTCAAAAGAGAGATTTGAAGGAAAGTGTGACTCAACCTGCTGGTTAATAAAACTCTCAGCAATAAATGGGGATTTACTGGGAATTAATAAAGTCTGGCTGGCAGGTTAAGGGTAAATGATAATTTTGTTGTGGATTCTACCTAGAAAAAGATAGAATGCTGCGTTTTAATGCCAGGAAACGTCTGTAGGGCCAAATCTATTTCCCAAGGTGGTTTTTCTGCAGGTTGCTGATCTGGGTGTTTTCCAACACATTCATTAATTGGAGGACATTGCTGATTAGTTTAAACTGGAGCCAATGCCTGGAACGCGGTGGCATTTTCTAGACACTCATTGGCCAAATCCTTGGAAAAGCAGCATCTCCTCATCCCTCACTTGAAGGTTGGTCCCACCTGATTTGAGGCAGGGCCTTCCCCTCTGACACTGGGGTTGGGGTTGGGTTCTTCCTGCTGCTCCTGCGTGTGTTGGATCCCTGGAAGGACCAGGGGGAGCTGGAGCCATGTCCGTGTGTGGAAGAGTGGTGCTCTGCAGGGAAAAGGTGGAAGTTTCAGATGAGGGGTTTGGTTTTGTTCCACGTGTTTCTTTCCTCTTCCCTGTGGTGTGGGTGGTTGGTTTGGAGCCACAATCCCCAGCTTTGTTGGAGGTGTTTAGGAGCTCCTGGATGGTCCAGAGCTCTTGGACATCCTCAAGGGGTCTGGGCAGGAGAAGAGCCTGAGTTAACCTCATGGTTCTCCTCAGTCCTCATGTTGCTGACTTTGGCTGTGTTTTGGGGCTGTCTGGCTGCAGCTCCTTTCTCCACGTTTTCATCCTCGGGAATGCCTTCTGCTTTGGATGAGCCAACCAACCCAGCCAGGCCTGGGAATATTTTGGGGCAGGAATCTGAGGGAGGGGTTGTGGGAAGAGAGGTCTGCAGGTGTCTGATCCCAGAGTAGGAGGGGGTAGTGGGTAAAGCTGCAGCTTCTCCAATACGTCTGAATGTGTTGGAAAGATTGTCAAATAGACTCCAAAGAAACCCCATCCAAACCTGAAATGTTCTGATTGAGTTAAGCCAAGCAGAATTGGGGATTCATGGCATGGGTTAGGAGGCACCTTAAAGCTCATCCTGTTCCGCCCCTGCCATGGGCACCTTCCACTGTCCCAGGTTCCTCCAAGCCCCATCCCTTGGACACTTCCAAGGATGGGGAATGTTCCAGTTCCTCTTGGCT
The DNA here is from genome assembly GCA_013401135.1 of Cettia cetti. Lineage (NCBI taxonomy): Eukaryota > Metazoa > Chordata > Aves > Passeriformes > Sylviidae > Cettia > Cettia cetti. The sequence goes on along the minus strand of VZUI01081971.1, from coordinate 5,537 downwards.
GGGGTGGCGAAGGTGCTGGACACAGCTGTGGCTGAGACCTGAGGCTGCACAAAACCTCATCCTCATTCATGGGAGGTCTCCCATTTGGGGAAAACCCTGGGGGTTTAGGATCTTTCAACTGGAGAGGCATTTGGGTCCTCAAATGCCTGGATTAAATGCTGAAAAGCGCTTTGGAAAATGCTTTGGAAAGTGTCACACACTGGAGGGCGGGGTCTGGGTGGGATTTGCTGCAGTTCCAGGGGGGATGGTCTCTGCTGTGCCCTCAATGATATTACAGTTGGTGGTAGCTGGCTGTACCAGACACTTTGCTCCGTGCTCAGGTTACTCACCAGCCTGGGAGGTTGTTGGGGGTTGGATTTGTTTCCTATTTGCTTGTGGAATTTTTTCCCTATGGGTTGCTAGGGAACCAGTTGCTGGGTGCTTGTGGGTGCTTGACCAAGGCAGGGAAAGGACAGGGTGGGGGGCAGTTGCTCTCTCTTGCTCCTGGCATTGGAGAGGGCAGGTCTGGCTGCTGCTGCGGGAGGATTTTTGTTGGCTCCGGTCCTGAGACACTCTACCATCATCGGCTCCTGAGCCCCAGAACAGCTGAGTTCATCTTCTCCTGCCCTGTTGGGCCGTCCCTGTCCTGCCGCCGCCGTTTTCTAGGCACTGCTTTGAGGTTTTCTGCAGCACTGTGTCTCCTCCCCTGCTGGGACATCCCTGCCACTCCAGCCAGCACTGCAGGGCTTTCTGCTCTCACCCACTGGCCCGGGATTCTTCCACCATTTCAGCCTCCCGAGGTCAGACTGCCCCGAGCTTTGTGAGAACAAAACCCCTCGAGGTCTTGCCTGGTTCTGTTTAGTATTATTGCTGTAATTGTCATTGTTTGTTTGCATTGTTATAAATAGTAAAGAGCTGTTATCCCTATCCCCATAACTCTGCCTGAAAGCCCCCTTAATTTCCTAAATTACAATAATTTGGAGGGAGGGGATTTGAATTCCACGTTTCCTAAGGAGGTCCTGCCCCTCCTTAGCAGATACCAGTCATTCAAACTAAGATAGAGGTGCAGCTCATCTAAATCTCACCAGAACTGCCTTTATTGTTCCCATGCTCTGGTAGAGGTTTGGAAAGCCAAAACCCGGGATTGCAATGGACACCTCAGTGTCCTGAATCACCCTCCCTGGGCTTTGGTGATTCCCTGTTCCAGGCAGTCTCTGGATCACCTCCACAACTGCAGTCTTTGTGTCCAAGGAGCTGCTGTCATTCCAGTGGTTCCTCTCAGTTCCTTTCTCACTTCAAGGAGAGCAGGAACATGAGGAATACAAACAGAGTGAGGAGATGAGTCACTGATCAAACGCTTGCTGGGATTTTGGGGCTGCAGTCCCAGATCTGCAGCTTTAAGGCCAAACCTTTGTTTCTGAGGACACAAGTGACTCAGCAGCAGCAAGAAGTGGACAGAGCATGTGTCACAGACAGGGAAACCCAGCAGGGGCTGGGAAAATCAAACTTTAAAAGGCGTTTTTAATACAAATTTGGAAATCTGAAGAATGAAGCCCTCGGCATCTCTCTTCCCCACAGGTTGGGACAGATTCCTTGGGATCTTGCCCAGATAGTGCAGGAGTAACACCTTTGGAGCAATCGACTGACTACACTTGGAACGCCAGAAATCTCTGGGATTTAGTGATGGATTGTGGGAGCCAATCCCACAGAGCCCCTGAAGGGACACAGCAGGAGGGAGGAAGAGCAAAGGAAAAGCCTTTACCACTTTACAGAGGCCCTTGGATAAGGCACTCCACCGTGGCTTTCAGCTCAGCTTTGCTCACAGAGGCACAATCTGTGTGTTCTGGAGCACTTAAAGGGTTTGGGAAATGGAAAAGTGTTTAATGCCAGCAGATAACGAGGTTACGAATTCTCAGGGCTGCTCTCTTCAAGGACACACACTTTCCTGTGCTGTTAAAGCCTTTTACTCCCTTGTCCTTCCAGGAAGATGATGAATGTCACTGGACACAGAGAGGAGAAAGAAGGGTTTGGGCCACTTGGGGTTTCCAAACATCCTAAATGAACACACTCGGCTGAAGCTGATCCACTTAAGGTGGGACTCTACTCTTTTTAATTAGAATCTGCTCAAAACTTGGCCTTTAGGTCCCTCTACAGTTTCCAGAGAGGGAGAGGCCTCACCTTCCTTCTGACAACATTGGCTGCTGTTCTCCCCAAAAGCCTGGAATAAATGTTGGATTTCGTTGAAAGAGCTCTGAGCACAACAAACTCCTCCTCTGCACAGGCCTGGGAGTGGTTTGCTCCTCGTACCTGCAAGGGAAGCAAAATCCATCACTTTGCTCCTCATTCAGCTTAAGTACAGGCCCATGGTGAGATTCTTGGGATTATCCTGGGCAGGGCCAGGAGTTGGACCTGATGATCCTTTGGGTCCCTTCCAGCTCAGGATATTCCATGATTAAGCAGGAACATTAACCTAATCCTTCACTTCCACCTCCAAAGGCCCAACCCCAGCAGCTGCAGGTGGAAGTCACCCACAAGCACCTGGGGCAGATCCTGATCCTTGTGCAGCCTTTGCCATCCCAAAGATCAGTTCCACAGAGGGACACCTCTCATCACTTTCAGGAGTGTCTTCCATGGGGAATTGCTGCCAGGAAAACCAGACCTGGGCATTCCTTTCTGCTGGAATTGTTGGGCAAATCCCTGAGAGTTTGGACTGTACCTATATTTATTTTTCAGTGAAAGAGGTGGGTTCAGAGGGACAAAACTGCAGGAAAGGTGGGTAAATCTTTCCTGGAGAAATGAAATAGGTGATTTTCAGTCCTATCCTTGCTGGAATATCAACAGGGCTCTGCGCCATGGGTAGGAACACTCTAAATTCCTTTGGCTGCATGGGATTAGGCTTAGTCCTGGAAATCCCTCTTCTAAAAGTGCTTTTAAGTGATTTTCTTGGCATTCCCATGGCCTGGGAATGTGTTCTGCTCCATGGAGAGGTTCATGCATGCACCCCTGAAAGCCACTCAGTGTTTTAGGGTGAAGCTGTGTGGGTGTTCTGGGAGTTAAGCATTTTTTTGGGGGATCCAGACTAAAAGGAACTCAGAGAGCTCAGCATTTTCCTGGTTGGGCCTTGAGTGCCTGGGAGAGCTGGCATCTCCTGGGAGGTGGAAGGAGTGGGGTTGGCTCCTTGGCTCCAGGTGTTTAATTTAATTGGGCTGCTCTTAACACCTCCATCCTGGCTGGCCCAGCCCAAACCTTGGCTTGGGAGCTTCTTCCTGCCCTGGAATCACACCCTTGGCAGCTCCTGGCCTGGTGGCTCTGCCAGCTGTTCCAGAGAGGGGATGGAAGATAAAACCCAACTGCTTTCCCTGGTCTTGAATGAGCCTTTACCAAAAGTTTAGCTCTGATCCTTGGGATCCATCGTCCTTGGTTTTAAAAACCTCTTGGAGCATTCCTGCTCTTCTGGCATCTCCAGGGACTGCCTTAAGCACTCTCAATCTGTGGAAAAGGGGAGATGCTCCTGGGGAGCAACTTTTGACCCCAAATTCTTTCTGCTCTTTGCCTGGTTGGGATGGTGGTGTGTCACTGTTGGACACAAAATGAAGAGTTTGACTCCAGGTAGAAGAAAATTCAGAAGCATTTTTTTTCAATTTCACACAGCCCTTTTATAACATGCTGTGCTAAGAAACCCCATGATTGGTTAATAAAGACAACACTTCTCTTCATTGGTAAAATAAGAGAAATAACACCTGTGAGAGAGTTATTATGAGAACTCAGAAGTGTTTATGAAAAATAAAAAACTTGTTTACATTCACTGTTCTTGAAAGGAATGGATTCTCTCACAAGAAGAAAGAATCAGCTACTAACAAGTTGAAAACTTTCACAGACTCAGAAAATCAGACCCACAGTGGTGTTTCTGGCCGGGTGAAACCATCCCACCTTCTGGTCTCTGCTGGCTGTTAAACGAGGAAAGCCTCCCAAGGTGCAGCTTTGGGATCTCTCCCAATGTTCCAGTGTTCCCCCTCCTATCAGGACAGAGACAGGGAGGAGTGGGAGATGGGAAGGCTCCGAGCATCAGCCAAATCTTTTAAAGTTACTCTAAAATGACACTTGCAGGGGTGGCACAGAAACCCTACATTGCTCATGGTTTGATTGTAGTTTATTGAATGAATTTCATAAAATTCACATAAAAGATCAGCAGGAGCAGAAAATTGAGAAAATTGGAGGGATGAGCTGGTTACATTATGGCACAGAATTTCCTAATCCTTTTCTTTACCTCCCTCCTCTTTCCAGAAAAAAAAAAAAAAAGAAAGGAAAAAAAAAATCACAGGAAAAAGTAGAAGAGTTAATTGGAGGGGCCTTATTAGAGAAAAAAAAAAAAAAAAAGAAAGGAAAAAAAAAAAAAAAAAGCAAGCAAGCTAAACCTGTAGGTGTTAAACCAGAGATGTTTTTCCAAGTTAGGTAAAATTTATGGTTTGGGTTCAGCAATTGTTCCTTCTTTTTTTCCTCCCCTTCCCTGTGTTTCCAACCTGCCTCCAGCTTCTGAGAAGGGGAATGATTTTCTGCTGGGACACCTATGGTTTATATGGGCTTTGGGCTTAAAATTATCCCTTCTGGGTGGGTGAGGAATCAACTGGACATTAGAGAGAGCCCTTTCACCTATGGAAAATTAAGGCTGAGTTTTGGGATGTAGGTAGAGCAGGAGAGCTCTGGAGTGAGCCAGCAATGCCAGAGGAATTGGGGGATGGAGAAACTGCCCGTGGGAAGATGTTTTGTTTTCAATTCCTTAAGAATTTGGGGAGGGAGGAGTAGGTGGGAGGGAGCAGCATGGGCTCAACTCTCCTGGATTCCCGTCAGGTGAAGGAACAGGCTCTGTTTCCAGATGTAAACAAAATTTTTGCCCCTCCTCTGGATTGCAGCCGGGGCACTGGGAACGTGCTACCTGAGCTCTGACGTTAATGAGACTCGTTAATGAGACTCGCTAATGAGACAGCTGATTATTCACTGACAAGCTGCACTCGCCAGCTGGGGGAGGGATATGCAGGGGAATTGTTTGGACTGGGCGAGGGAGCGCTCCCAAGCCGAGAAACAGCGCTGGGAAGGTATTCCCTCAGTGGCAAAGTGACGAACAGGGATTTTGAGATGATTCCAGGCTTTGTGCTGGCAGGTGAAGGTGCTGCTTGCCCTCCCGTGCTCCAGGTGAGTGGCTCACCTTCAGTGGCTTTCCTGGGTGGTGTTTTTTGACACAAACCTCACGGTGGGGCTGCTTGCTGCTACCGAGCCAAGTTGCCCCATTCCAAGGCTGCTGTTGGAACCCACTCCCAGCCCCAGTGTGTTCCCACCTCTGCAGCTGCTCCCAGGTGAGACCACGGCTGCGATGAGAAAGCAGGGGCACAGGGTTGGTTTGGAAGAGTACAAAGGAATTTTGTTATAAGTGTGTATTATAAACTTGGCTTTTTGCAAATATTAAAGTGTGTGTTATATGATTAGTAACTTTGTTGTAAGGATATAAGTTTTTATTTCTGTTATTAGTGAAAATTAAGCATAGTGGTAGTAGTAGAACTGTC
>VZUI01081969.1:0-35949 GCA_013401135.1 Cettia cetti | reverse complement strand
AGAAAGAAAGAAAGAAAGAAAGAAAGAAAGAAAGAAAGAAAGAAAGAAAGAAAGAAAGAAAGAAAGAAAGAAAGAAAGTTGAAAATATGAACCAAATGTAAAAACCAAAAGGGAACAGAACAATAGAAAATGGAATATGCAATTTAATGCTAGTAATTTTTGTGGCATGGCCAATCACTTTTCAATGCTCAGGCTTGGCAAAATTAGAAAAACTACAGAGAAGTGTAGACAACATTTCTTGCAGATCTTTCTAAGGAAAGAAAAGTGAGGAACAAAGGGGACATGAGAAGGTCTTTGTCTTTTTCTCAGTGGGGTGAGCATGCCTGTTATTGTGTGAAACAGAAGGCAGCAGTGTATGCCTGGTGGCCCTCAGAGCTTCAGGCCATTTGAGTGATTATTGGATAGCCATGGCTGGAGCCTGGGAGAACAGTACGTGTTATTACAGGGTAATAACAGTGGGGCTGGTGTGTGGGGTCTGGGCAGCTGGCCCTTCCAGGCTGCATGGAGACAACTGACTCATTTCACTGGATGCCCCTCTGATGGTAATAACTTCTAGTCCCAGCTAGCTGCAAATGGATGGAAACCAGTGACCTGGAGGTGAAAGGTGCCCTATCCCATTCCAGAGCCTTGAGTCACTCATGCTCTCATCACAATGAGCTTTCTGTGCCATGTTCAGGGATGCTCTTGCTTTGCTGCTTGCCAGCTCTGCCTCTGAGCTGTGGTTAAAACAAATGCACTGCTTTCCACAAAGTCTTTTCCTATGGCCCCTTGCTTATTTTAAAGGGCACAGAATGTGTAGACTATGACTGTATTACTAATTACAAATATCACCTTTTTCTTTGTCTTCTCTCAGCTTGAAAAGCCAGGTCTTTGCTGAAGGCTGGAGACTGTACAACTCATAACAGAATGTGTGTTGTGGGCTACCAGATGTGAGAATGCAAGCTGTGAGTTCAGTGCAAATTATTCTTGTTTCACATTTTGTCCCATTTTTACAGCAGTATGGGCCTGTAGTTCCTGGGAGCCCTTTAGCCAAGGAAGCTACTTGCGTACAAGTGGAATAGCTACTGTTTTTAACATGATGGTCTGGCCTGTCTGCATCTCCAGTTTGCATCTCTGTAGTGTCCCTGAGACTACATGGTTTAATACTGCCTGCATCTAAAAAGCAGCAGGGGAAGCTTGTCTATCTGACACTTCTCTAGACAGGTCAATGGCCATAGTGTACTGATGACTGAGGTGTTTACATGCATATGGAAATGCAGCTCATTATTTTTGCAAGTGCCATTCAGCTCTGCTGTTATGCAGCTCCCCACCTTATCTAGTGTAGCACACACTAGGCAGGTACTGTGTGCTATGTCAAGGTAGGATAGACTTATTGTGAGAAATCTACACACAAGCCACATTCAGGAAACAGTATTGACTAAAACTCTTTCCATCACCACTCAAAGAACAAGGAATACCTGTTAATTAAAGTAAGAAGAATCAGGGGGGTCTGACTGAAACTCCCTCCATTGTGCTTGACTTTTTTCTATTCTTGGGTTGGTTCACATTTGCCCGAAGTACAACATTAAAGCACAAATCCTCATATGTGTGTTTGCTCTGACTGGTTAAAACAATGCCTTGATACTATTTATTTTTGTGAAATGAATGCAGGCCTCTGTAGGAGCCTTGTGCCTCAGTGTTTTGCAGTAAAGGTCAGGAGTCTATTCATGAGACTTCCAAAGTGTTATTGTTAAAACATCTCTTTGCTATGTCACTGTTTTCCCTTTCCTCTTCTCATTCAAAATAACACATTGTAATTAGTGACTTATAAGGCTCTCCCTCTAAGCACAGCATATCCAGCTTTCCTTCTTTTTTTGCCCCAAGCTTCCTTCCTATTTAAACAAAGAATTGTTTTAGTCATTTGGGACTGAAATATTCCTAGCCTTGCTATCATGAAAAAAAAAAAATCACTCTCTTTTATGGAGTGATTTATAAGCACAGCAGTTTTATTGCTGTTGTGAGCTGCAGCATCATGATTTGTTAAAACAGAAAATTATGTTCTAATATGGACATTGTTGCAATGTTCACTCTAACCTCCGTATGGCTAATGTGGCCAAAACTTTAAGCTTTTAATGCATTGGTCACTTTATGAACCCTTGTAAGTAATATTTCAGCAAGAAGGAAGGGAGGAAGGCATGCTATTGTAATTCAGTAATGTAGTGTACAATTAATCCTTGTACTCATAATTGCATATTGCCACTTTCATTATATATCTTGATTTTAGACAACTTTAACATGGCATTTAATTTTTTTCTCAATGTTTTTTAAAGTTAAAAAAAAGTCCATAAGGTCATCCAAAATGGCATTTTCAGTTATTTGGACTCTCATTTATTACTTAGACAGTCTTTTCACCTAGCCTGGTGTTGTGTCTCTGAGCAAGTTGTGTCCTATGTTAAAGTCATCGCCCCTCATTTGAGCACACTGAGCATGCTGAACCCAAAACTTCTCTACTACATGCCAGATATTAATCAGTTCATTGCTAACCTACTTGGTTTTTTTCAGAATTATCTGTCTTTATATGTTGAAAGGGTTGATTCTCCTTGCATTTTTTTCTACTCCATTAAAAAAAAAAATTAAATATTTTCCTCTTGGGAGAGCATTTATTTGCCTATAGCCATGTTACCTCTCAGTCTCCATTTTGGTGACTTGAGCAGAGCGAGCTCTGTGGGTGTCTTGATGAGGCTGAGAAATATTTTCTGTGCCTTTTATAGCACTCTCATGAAATTACTGAATGGTTTTTGAAGGAAATGCAACTTACATGATCACAGTGTCTAACACCTTCCCACTCTTTTCCTCATACCTTACTAAATCCTTGGCCACTTTAAGTCCAAACTGTCAGAGGGGTGACAGTCTCAGAGTCATTACAGTCTGTGTATTTAGATTTTTATGAAAATAGTTCACTGTGAGCAGGTGATACACATCTGAGAAACGAAAAGCAGACAGAGCACAGCCAGCTGGCCAGCCTGTGTCCATGGGCTGCTGAGACAGCACTACCTGAGCAGGGCCATAGTGAGATGACAGCAGCAAACACATACTGCATAAGTAGAAGAAAAGGAAAGAAACAAAGAATGTAGCTTAAGAAATTCCTACTGCATAAGTAGAAGAGAAGGAAAGAAACAAAGAATGTAGCTTCATAGGAAACCAAGTTTCCTAAATTGTTTCATGAGCTGCAGAACTAATCCTGAACCTCAGGCATCACTACTGGATGGAGTGCTCCCTACTCAGAAGAGACCTTCCTGTAAAGCATATGTAGGTGTTACAAATTTAAAGATACCAGCTGTGTCAATCATTATTTTCATGTTGGGATTACATTTTCTATTTTGGGATTTTTTACATCTCTATGCCTACAAATTTGGGCTTTGTTGATGCTTGCAGACATGTTATGGTTATTTGTCCAGAAATGTGGATATTTGGCCAGAATACATGCCAATGTACATTGCCAGTGTCTACACAGTAGAGTGCTGTGTAATGCACTATAGAGTGCATTACACAGCACTCTACAGTGCTTTGAATAGAAGCCACTCAGGGTGAGACATTCAAGATATTTCTCTGTCATGCTATGTATCTGCCATAACAACAGAATAAAGTGCTCCAACCAGCTTAGACAGTCAGCCACCTCTGGTAACTAATATCCTCTGGTCACCTCTGGTGACTTTTACTATCCCTACCATGTTATGAATTATTGTCCTGCCTGTTGCTTTAAGCAATTAATAACACAAATTCTGATACCCCCTGCCCCGTCACAATGACAATCCACCAGTTTAATCTGTAAATGTATGGACTCAGGAGATAGGCCGTCATCTCTTGGAGGAAACAGTTATGGGACAATGTGTCCATTGTCAGCTGGAAGACGAAGGGCTCTGTGCTCCTTGAAAGAGGTGAATCTCAATTCTCATGCTCTGTCATGTCAGTGATTTTGGGATGAATGGCCACCTGAGGTCAAGATGATTTGCATTGAAACATTAGTGATGTGCAGTGTGTAGAGGTCAGGGCATGTAGTGATCAACATTCAGGGAGCTCATGGGATGACCCTCATGCACCTGGGACTGGACTAAAAAGTAAGAATGCAAAAATTGCTTGCTTGTAATTTTAGGCAATTTACAGGTATCTATATATATTCCCTTTGTGTTTGCATTTTTTCAAAGGAAATTTCTTTTACCAGCCTTGTGATGATATGAAGCTTTACTTTTACTTGCAGAGGCTGATTCAAAGACCATTAATAATTTTTTTTAGTCATGAAAGGAAATGCACACTTGATATCATGTGAAAACAAGATGAACATGTTTCCTGCAACAGAAAAAGGGTTTTGGCAGGTTTTTTCTAACACATTATTACGTTATTACAGATGTATATTTTATATATATAACATTATGCAAATAAAAATATAAATCTATAAAATATATTTAGAGCATATAACACCATGATAATATATTACTATATACTTTATGTATGATATATGTATACTGTAGCATCAGGTTCCTTGCTGCAGTGGCATTTTCATTTAGCATTTTTGATAGTTCTGAATTCGTTGTGTCTGAATGGCTAATAGAATGGTTGTAAGGAGGTAGCCAGAGTTGGCATGTTATGTGCAGTAAGCTGACTGTGAAAGGTACAGTGGTATAAAATAGTGGGGAGGTGTTATTATGGGCAGAGATAAGGGAAACTAGGCTTAAATGGATGGATTTATTTGTTCTTTGTAGTAGTTCCTCAGCTGTGGGAGATTTGTATCGTTCCATCTCCTGAGGCTATTTCAGGGCACAGGAGTGTGTCTGAACTGACCACAACACGTGTATTACTGTTTCAGGGAGAGCTGCTTGCAGTGGCCTAAAGGAGGGCCAAGGAGTGAGTTAAGGGTTTGGTGGTGTGGACAAACAGAAACCCTATTCTGGGCTCATTCTCTTGAGTTTCTGCAATCCCATGCTCCAGAGGGGGGTAGGCAAGGCAGCCTGGATCCCCATTCACTTTTGTCCTCAAAACTTTAACAGATGGTATAGCTGGTACATATCTGTTAACTGCTGGTTTGTTACCATCACCAAACTTTAAATTTGTTGCATTTCATCTTTCAGGTACTTCTCATTAGGCATTATTTTTGTTCAAGCCCTTCCTCACTGCAAATATATGTAGGCTGTAATCAAGTAATTTCTTAACCTCTTGAATAAACATAAATAGATAAGGTTTTTGAGTCTCCAGTAGACAGCTGTATTTTCCTGTTTTAGCCATCCATCCCTAAGCTCTTTGCAGATTTTCAGCCTCCTTTTTTGAAGCTGGATCTCCCCAAAGGACAGCAGTGAGCTTATGGATGCCCTATGAAGAGAAAGTGCCATCCCTTTGCCACTCAGAATTATTCCCTGTTTCTTCACCCAAAAATCTTTTAAGTTTTTAAATATAAGGTGTTTTGCTCAATTAGCTGTCTTGTAGAGCCCTGTCGCTGTTGGACATGAAAATGAAGAGCTTGACCAGGTAGAAGAAAGATCAGAAAGGCTTTTTTTATAATTTCACACAGCCTTTTTAAAACATGCTGCACTAAGGAACTGTATGATTGGTCTGTAAAGACAACACTTCTCTTCATTGGTTAAATAATGGAAACAACACCTGTGAGAGGGTTGTTATGAAAACTTAGAAGTACCATGACTATTTACATGGATTTGTCCTTGAGACAAGAAAATTTTCCCAAGGGAAGAAAAAATCAGCAGCTAACAGGCTGAAAACTTCACAGACTCAGAAAATCAGACCCACAGAGCCCCAAGGCAGTTCCCCATTGTGGAGGGTTGATCTCTATTTTTTCTTCTCAGTTGCCCAAGCGTCTGTTTTGAAAACACATTTTGCTTGACTGGGCATGGTATACAGGTGAGACGAATTGCTCTGACTGCTCTTCTAACCTTCGTGATGCCTACATATTTTATCATCAATTTTGGACTTATTTCTAGATAATTAATGAAAATTATGATTCTGCACCTTCCCCACTGTTTTTTTAAAGATCTGTGGGTCAACCATTCCTTGTTTAACCTAACATATCCTTCAGCGCCTGCTAGAAGATTGCATTTTTTCTACCATTAATATAGAATGGCACAAGTTGAATATGAAATCACATGCTGGGCAGTTACCTGAGAGTGTGAAGTCTTCATACTTGTTTTTTGAGTGAAACTTGCTGCTTCTGAGAACAAATCTTGATTGATTTGACTTGGCAAATTTCCTTTAAATTATAGCTGCTCTTGGTCTGTAACCATTGCACAACACAGCTGGGCATTCCATTGATTACTAAATAGTTTAGTGTAACCCACATTTTCCTGTGACTCATAAATTTATCCTGAGAGTGCACACAAAATTTTCTATCTTTAGTCATTGATCAATAAAGACTGAAAATTTTTTCTTTACATTTTATTTTGCCCCTGAATTAGATTGGAAAGGGGAAAACTTAGATATCAGTTCTGGTGCAAATGCAAATTTCTTCTGGTGAATGAAAAAAAAAAAGTGGATTGTGTGAATAAAACAAATGGATATTTTTAGACTTGATAGATACTTGGAGAACACCAACAAAATCAGTAACTTTCCAGGCAAAAGGATGGGTTTGGCAAAACACAATTTTCACTTCAAAAAGCTATTAAAAAAAAAAAAGTGAGAGATTTTTTTTGAATAATGGCTCCTAAAATATCACATTTATTATTATCGATCTGTAACAAGTTTGAGTGATAGCTCTGTGGCATTCAGCATTTTTTTTTTTTTTTCTAATTCATGGGAGAATAAACCCGCTTTCCATAACAAAAAGGCCCAGATGGAGAACTGCCCCATGTAGTACTTTCTCTGCCTTGCATTTTCCTTGCTCTTGCTCCACACTTTGGGCTAGGTACAGTACAAATCAAGATGCTGGGAGATAGCTACATGATTTTGGAGGGTGCCCAGTCATAAAGAACTTGATGCAAGATGACGTTTTCATTTTGTATGCTTATAAGTGAGCTCTTCAACGCTTGTGTGTGTAAATACAAGGAAGCCTAAACAAGAAAGAACTTTGATTAAAATGCTTCTTTTAACTGTCAATCTCAGAGGAAGCTCATTTCACTCCATGTTCTCTGGAAAGGCCATTTCTACTAAGAGAGCTCACTCAAAACTGCTCACTGCTTAGTTTCTTTTCTGTAGTTGGATATATATTAAAAGAAAGATATATATTATTATATATAAATATATATGTTTCTGCTCTTTTGTAATTTACACAGAAAACAGAACCATAAGCCATGAAACTAGCACAACACCTAGCAGTAAAATGCCTACAATTTGTTAGGCAGTTAGTTTACAACTTTAGTTCCTTTTTCTTAAGAAGTACAGATTCCTTTAAAAGTAGTTTCTTAGCACTAACCTCTAGTCTTTTTCTTCCTCTCTGAGTCAGCAGAATTGCTGCTGTTCATTTGGAGCCAATGGCTCCCAATGAGACTCTTCTGTGGGAAGCACATTGTACACCATGGTATTGAATCACACTCATTTTCCTAACTAAGGATCTACCAAGGCTTTCATAATCACAATACATTTTTTCTTACTGTCATGGCTTTCCCTCTGGTCTCCAAGAGGGAACAAGACAGATAAAGTAAGCATATTTTTTTCAACTTAATATACTTTCTATTATAGTAGCCAAACAGGAGGACAACATACTGTAAGAGGAATAATCTGCCTGAAAGGGAAGGCACATGCACAATTTGCAGTTTCTCTGCTGGTGTAATGACTGACAGACACGATCAGAACAGAATTCACAAGGCAGACTGCTCTTGACACTGTCTGTAAGTAATAGTGTTGCTCCCAGCGCCCTAGAGTAAGAGTGATTGTCCTTCTGTCTGCCTTTGATAGCAGACAGATAGCTGGGAAGCTTCTAATTGTCTCCTAGGTTGTTAAGTGCATAAGGAGTCTGGGATTCAGATTTAAGTCAAAGGAAGAAGATACCTTTGAAGTGATTTTGAATAGTGAGATACCTGCCTGCAATTGAAGTGTCTTGCCTCAGCTTATGTGAGTACAGAGACTAAAAAGAGAGGTTCCTGCTGTAAAAACCTGTAAGTGCTTCAGAAAAACAATTGTAATGTGGAGAAGGGCACCCACATCGTCCATAAAAAAGATTTTTCCAACACATGCACACAGGAGCTAGGAGGGCTGTGTCGTGAGCTGCTTATTTGAGCATACCAATGGACTCCTGGATGGGTGTGCACAGTTTTCTTGGGAATGTGTTGACTGACATCCACAGGTCAGTTCAGGAGTGCAGGATAGCAAAGGCACCCTTGTGATTGTGTACCCAGTTAGTTATGGGGAGATGTACCCTTCATTGGTAAACAGTATAAACAGCTATTCTCTCTCAGTTTTGTGGGGTAAAATATGTGTCTGATGGCTGGTAGGAAAAGCATTTGTGGCTGGAACTGGGTCTGTTCTTTTGCCGTGATGAAGACAGATAATGTCATTGGCAATTTGTCTATAAGAAGGGCTGTTACAGCAATTAGCTTCTAACTTGCATTTCACATTTTCTACTCATTATCATTGATAAATGAAGAGTGCTTAGGATCAGAAGTGCCTCCTGAAATGGAAGGGTTTAACCATGACACCTGCACATGCAGACACAAATTGAAATCACTGATGCAGTGTTTGCTTCGTATCACCATGGTCCTGCCACCTGCTAAATTGCTTCACTCCAGTACCGTGACAGGTCACGTTCCAGTGATCACGACATTCGTGACCTACCTGTGAGCTTAGACAAGCAGAGGAAATTCACACTCTTCCTCCGCTGCTTTGATTGCTTTCCTTTGCATGATAAGATGAAATGTGTGCCACTGGACTGGAATAAAAAAGAAAGCCTCTTGCAACTTCCATGACATGATGAGGATGGCATGGTGTAGGGAAACAACTTTCTGAGCTGGTCAGAGGTCTAGGAGCCTTAAAAAACATTGTTCAGCTTGTGCTTAAAACATCTACCACACTGTAAAACAGTCATAACCCCCATCACCACTCCAAATCTTTCTCTGATTAAACTGTTTGGAATTCTACTTGGCAATGATAAAGAACGGCATTTGAGAAAGGTCAGAAGAAACACGTTCAAGTTCAGTCTTCTGGAATAGACACATTTTTAGATTGCTCAGTCATAGCATGTTGATCACTACTGTGACTTCAGAGCTCTGCTTTTCTGGTGAGGAGGATGACTGTATGTAGTAGGCTCAAACCTTTCTTCCCCTTGCCCTGATCTTACGGTACAGCCGCAAAACAAAGTTTCCTCATGGTTGGGTTGGTGCATCCTGTGGGCTGGTCCAACAGTGATCCCCTGCCAATGGTTCCCCCTGGATCCCCTGACACCAGGAAGGATGGGATTATGCTGGGGTGACAGCTGGGTGCAGAGCAACTTGGTGATATTCTCAGTGGTTGACTCTACTCACTCCCCTGGGACTGAGTTTGCCAGTACCCCGTGTGCTGGTGTGGTGGCTGTGGCTGTGCAGTGGCACGCTGGACAGCCAGCTCCTTTAGAGCACCACTTCTTCTGCCTATGACTGAAGAACCTCTGAAGACTAAAGGATAATACTCCTGTTCTTAAAAAACAATGAAAAAGGAAACCAAACTCAACCTGTTTGTTCTTCAGAAGGCCCAAACTAATTTTAAATACTTCAGCTCTATCCAGCTTGTTGAAAATCTGCCTTTGATGTACAAAGAATAAATCCCACCTTCCTAGCAGAGGCCTGATCACTAAGGCTTCTGTAGGTCAGAAGCTGTTCTGTAGAAAGAGAAATGCACTTGAGCTACTGCAGTTAATACTTGGCTACCACAGTAACTGGTTGCAGACAAATCTCTGGAAAATTCACTGTTTTTGTATTTGCTCTTTTTAGTGTTAGTACTGCAGCACTGGAGCCAGAGACTGAAGAATGGAGCAGTTGAGCTGCAGAACTACAACCTGAGATAATTCACACAGAGTTTTAAGCCCCCTTCATCATCACTAATAGAATTCCTGCTAAACTCAATTTCTCCTACCCAAAGCTGAATTAACTTCCCTCTGTCACAGTAAGTTTTTTGCTCTATCTCTATACAAACTAAAGGGAAATGATTTTACCAAGTAAAATACTTTCCTGCCTCTAGATAGGTACTCAAGTACACATGTCAAGCCATTAGGCCAGCATTTTCAAATACAATACCTCTGGGTTTTGAATTAGATATCTGTTGTCATTGGCTATCTAGGTATTAAATGTTGTGGGGTGTTCCTGTCTTTTAAAAAACTTCAAACTCCTCTGTGAACTAAAGGGAACAAAGGCTGTTACATGCTGTGGGTGCACATTAGGTATCAGTCTCCTGATCTTCTAAATAGAAACATCATTGATGTGGATGGTTTTATATGAAAAACATTCTGTAGAAATTTGAATCCAAATTAAAACACTGCGTTAATCACTGTAGGAGAGATACTAGGTAGCAAAAAAGTAGAATCTTCTTAGGTAAGTCTCCATGTTTGAACTGTAGGGCTCAAAAAGCCAAAAAATTGTGCCACTTTGTACACATGGCTGCTTTGCACATGCAGCTCTACCACCAGAGCGATCCTGTCAGCAAATCCACAGTTATACAATTTTTGGCAGGAAAGCTTAATGTATGCAGGAACAATATGGAGAAGCAATCTTATTCCTTGCAACATACTTGAACTGGCAAGTCCTGATGCACAAAATTCTCCTACCTGCACAGAACAAAGGCCAAATGGAAACTATGTCTTACTGGATCAAATGTTATCTTCTTACTCCTTTACATCTTCTTTGTTAGTAATAAACAAAAGGACCCTTAAAATGACCAAATTTACTTATATTGAAGAGTAATCAAAGTCATTGTTTAGGCTTTAGTTACCCTTTGCTGAAAGCTATAGGTGAATTTATCTGGGACATATCTGAGAGCAAGGAGACTATGTTACATTTATTATCACCAAGGAGTGGTTAGCATGGACAGTACAAAGAAACATGTTTAAAGTAATCTCATAGCTCTGTTTTTTAACTATTTCAATATGAAAACAAAGAGAAAAAATGTATCTCCCCTTATAATATCTATCTCATTAAGATGTTTTCTCCTGTTCAGTGCAGGTAGGGTTTAACCTTGAGATATTTTCTGTAAGAGACATGGGAGTTTTGGACTGGAGATAATGGAACAAGACTCATGATTAGCCTCTTCGAAGATGTCTCTATATCAAGGCTTAAAATGCTTAATGGTACTCTTTAAAAATCCTTTACATTCACTCTTATAGATAAAAAGTGGAATAAATGCATTATACCAGCAATAGCATTAGAATAAGGCAAACTAGGAGACTGTAAGGTGAAGTATATACTATGAGAAAATTAACTGTACATATGTTTGTTGCTGCACAGTTCAAGGAATTCTGACGAATGGAACATAGTCCGTCCAGTGAGAAATACCAAGGCAAGCCAGGAATGTGTTGTCAGGCAGCAATGACATCAGCCTACAGCCCTTGCCAGCCTCCCTCTGTCAGGTCCACAGTTCCAGATCACTGCACTGCAAAGGGTCACCACTCCCTTCCCGTTAAATTGCTGCACAAAGGACCAAATCTAAAAGTGGTTGGCTGGGGTTTTTTTCCATTTTACAAGAATGTATTATGACTACCAGACATCTAATATGCAGTGAACTTGTTTATATGAACAAAATATTCTGCCTTTCAGATGGATTCCCTTCTTCTTGCCCTACTGTGGTACTCACTTCTATTTTGCTTGTTTTCCTTAGAGCTTGTTAAAACTTTGAGAGCTCACATTTTGACAACTAGTTTATCCCCACCACAGTGTGGTTTGTTACCTTGTGCTTTTTATCTGCATTCACTCTCACAACTGTTTCACTAGGCTGGTTTTGAGATTATATAAGATCTAAATTACTTAGAAAAGAATCTGTCATTGTGGGGAATTAAATGGATAAGGAAACTTGTGGCTAACTAATGCGTTTCGCTTGCGTGGATTGTACAATTCACAAATGGTAGAAAATGTTCTTCA
Source organism: Cettia cetti (assembly GCA_013401135.1). Lineage (NCBI taxonomy): Eukaryota > Metazoa > Chordata > Aves > Passeriformes > Sylviidae > Cettia > Cettia cetti. Next base: position 23,935 of record VZUI01081969.1, on the reverse strand, counting down.
TTCGATGACTGATTTACTTTCAGAAAGTAAATTTAAAATGTTAGAAAATACTGTGTGGAAAGTGGAATTTAATCTTCTCAAAGGAGACACTGGCCTTCAGTTTTCAGATATTACTTCAAATGTACCTAAAAATCATCAATGGTTAAACAGAGTTGCTTCCAATAATGTTTTGATGGTTTACAAAGGTCAAACTAAAGGTTAGTTTAACTATTTTGAGTTGTGTAACCTTCAAAAGACAGCAACAGCTGAAATAACTCTGTAATTTTACGTAGCAATCAATATAATGGCTGGAAAAGCATGAGAAGAGATATATAATTTTCAGAACTCACTGTAAAATCCATGTCAGATCTTTTTTACTGAGAGAGATGTATTTTTACTTCAGGGTAGATAACGTGCCTTTCTATAGTTTTGGAAAAAATTCAGTAAAGACAAAGCACTTCAATTTTACCATGAGGCAAACACAGAAAAAATTGATTCTGTTCTCACTGGCAGTTACTGATTTATCTGTGAGTACACCTAGACCTTCCTTCTGTTTTTATGCTGGAATAGCTCACAGAAATTAGTAATAATGCTTGTTGGGGTTCATCTAGGTAAGAATTGTGAAAACTAAATTTTTTCATTTATTTTTGTACTCAGTGGGAGCTAAAATCACTGTTAGAAGGGTTTTTTTTCATTTTTTGTTTCTATCAAGCAGCATCTTGTCATATAAATGCTGTCATAATTTTGAGGGGAACACGTTGAAACCTGAATTCTTGACAAAGGTAAGAATTTCAAGTCTTTGTTTAAAAAAAGAGGTGTAAAAAAAAGAGTGGCCTCAAATGTTTTGTTGACTGAAAGATTATCTTACAGCTGCAGCTGCAATTTTGGATTTGGAAACCTTGTGGTCCCTCCTGTTTCTTCTGTAGTTGTCCTCAGAGATGTTTCACCTGTTTGATTCTGCCCTCCATTAACCCTGACTGTTACCTTAGCTGCAGATAGCTCCATTCTGAGTCTCTGTTGTTTTCTCACAGCTCTAGCACTTAAAGTCTCAGCCGTTTAAGAATGCGGATATCATTTTATTTGTGTCTGACATTATCGTAGCAGATGCCATGAAGACAGACAAGATTTTTTGTAGGAATTACATGTGGACTTTTGAGTGCACAATTTAGTTTGATCAACAACCTAGAAAAATAATACCAGAAAAACAATAAGAATAGAAAATTTAAAAAAAAGGGAAAATATAAATTATTAAAAACAATAGTTAGTGCAAATATAAACTTCTGCATATGTTGAAATGGAATGTAGCATGGCCCATATCTTAGTCTTCCCATGTCTCCCAAAAATAGCTTTGAACACATGTTCAAAAAGTCACATTAAAATACATTAGCATGTTTGAAAGAATGGTGTGCCATAGTATTTTTTTACAATCCTAGCATTTGCTTGAATACCAAAATTAAAACTTGAATAATCTTAAATAATTAATCAATTCGCTTATAAATAAGACCTAATTTTCCTTCTCTTGGGATTACACATCTTTATTTACCATTTATTTTAAACCACTGAGTTTATTTGTAACACCCCCCCCCCCGCCTTTTTTTAAGAGATTAAATATTTCCTGGGTCAGCATTAATTTTTTTACTAACTTCTTTTTTACTAACTTCTGTTGATTTGAATCAGTATTTGGGGGAATTATTTTTCAAATTATTTTTTTCAAATTGCATCCATCTCTAGTTTTGATATACCAGCCCTTGTTATCATGTATATCAGCCTAGGCAGTTAATTAGTCCTGGAAGTTTGCCATTATTAAAAATTAATTTAGTATTGATTCATCCATATTTTTTTTTTCAAATGTATGTTTGAATTACTTTCTTTAGTCATTGACTAGAACAATTAATGGCATGCATGAGGTTTTTCCATCAGAAATATCATTAAAAAATGCTCTCTTTAAATGGAAATAAAGCTCCATAGGGCTTGTTGTGTTGTGACACAATTACAGTGGTTTTCCTGTTCCATCTCCTCGGGAATGTATATCCATTAGAGAATCATTAGATAAAATCGCACAATCGACTCCTCAGTGGGAATAAGAACCCTCTCCCCAAGGCATGGGAGCACTCTGAGGGACAGGCTGAATGCAGATACCTTCCTGCTTACTCTCTGTGACTATTGATCTTTCACTCCTTCCTGCAGGCTGATGTGGCTCCAGTGCACTGACACCAGTACCAGTGAGAGTCAGGTAAACCCAGGGACAGACTGGATTTTGTCATCTTCAGCTAGATCTGCATTAATAGATTAAATGGATGAAGATCTTCCTGGATACTGAAGTCAACTGGCTCACAGAATAGCCCACATCTATGGCAGGAATTCTTTTTCACCTCACAGCTGAGAGACTGCATGCATGGTGCCTGTTGGGGAAGGTCCCTATAACCCTCCAACTCCCAAACCATGCTCAGGAATTGCTTGAGAGAAAGTTGGTTGATGTGGGCATATCTAACACCATGGGCCATCCTCTGAGTTTATTAGTCTAGACAAACCTATTCCACTGACCAGAAATGTTCCCATGCACTGTTTCATTTGCCAATGAAAAACCAGGAAGCCAGGACAAAAGCATGCAAATCCCAAGGTGCTGAGGTGCCCTGCAGAGGCAAGATGACTTTTGGTCAGGCATGGTTACAAAAAACTCCTGCCATCAAAGACTTCCAAATAAAAATCGGCTTTGGGAGTTGTTTTTTTTTTTTTTCTTGTACCAATTTCTTTCTTGGATGCAAGTACCTAAATGCAACCCTGGGAGTCATTGGCTTCACTGCTCTTCCAAGAAAGCTTCCCAGTAATAATAGTGCAAAGCACTTCAGAATACCTGAAGAGGAATGATTAAGCTTAAAGGAAGGGCCATGGCACATTGCTAATTCTGGCCTTAGGCACTGCTGTGGGGCTTGTGTGAGTGGCAGCAGTTGGTCAAACACAGCATAGATGGTGTTGCAGAGGAGAACACCCTGCAGGAACAATATTGAATGGCTACTACCCCAAAATTTTTCCATTTTTGTAGAGCCTTTCTTGTACCTTCTGAGAGGAGGCTGCATCCCTTGTCTCAATGGGAGGCTGGTACATGTCTGTGAGCCAGCCATGATATAACAAAGCGTTCTAATATGGGAATTTTCCTGGTCAGTCAGTGAGGTAAGCCTTTATAACAGCTGATGAATCCAGCTGGAGAAATTCAGATTCGTGGAGTTGCTGTTAGTGAAACAGTTTACTTACAGTTTTCCAGTATTCAGCTGGGGTGGATGTGCAGACTTCAGAAACCCAACCTTTTCAGTGAACTGATAAAATTCAGAAATTAACCTCAGAAGATGCAACTCAGAAAAAAGAAAGCAATAAAACTTTTCCTACAGCTGTTTCCTCATGACTGAGCCTGTTGTACTCCACAGACAGCTTTCTAGTTGACTGTCCTGCAGGTAGACTTAAGGGATGTCTTTAGGTTACCATCTTCAACTTTCTCTCTGTTTCTACATTTTCCCTTGTATTTGTATATGTAGCTCAAGCTGAAATTTCAATATAGCAAATGTAATGTTTTATTTTTAGATAAAGTCAAATACAGAAAGAAGGAAATGGTAAAAAAACTTTCTCTGATAGTAAAGTTAGATGGAAGACATATGCTGTGTTTATTTGTATAAAGAACAATGTGAGAGAAAAAAAGGAAAGAAAAAAATGTTATGCAAAAAATTTCTTTGCTAAGTCTCTTTGTATGTTTCTAATTTTTTTTTCCCATTTCTCCCACCCTTTGCCTTCCCAAAATGGAATGACTGCTTACAATTGTTTTGGAAACAAGATGGCAAAAGGTTGGGGTTTTTTTTACAAAAAGATGGCCTTTTAACATTTAGTCTGCATCAGTTTACAATGCAGGGTATCTGCCCACAGCTGTTCTCTGGGTTCTTATAGTAGACGACACAAAAAAAACCCGACGGAAACTAGTACTGGTACTGCAGTTCAGTTTTGCATATCATCTTTTTGTATTCCAGTTTGTTCCTATAGGCTGTAATACTGGAGGTTTACTTAACAGGAATAGTTTAGTCTGCTGATTTTATGGGCAAAATTTGCAATGTAGCAGTGAGTATGGGTGATTTCCAGTATTTGTGAGTGTTCATGGTGTGAAAGTCCCAGCTGCAAAACAACTTGGGATCCTATCTCTAGTTTAAGGCAATCTGGACCATAGAAATGAACAACTTTTGTCCTATTAAAAATCCAAAACGTTTCTCCCCTCATGACACAGTCTTCAAAGAAAACTTGACCCTGGCTATGAAATTCTCTCACGCAGTGAGATACCAGCTTTTTGTATCCCGTGGACATGGCAGGTTTCTGACTGATGTTCGGTTCAGACATAAACACAAAGTGCCTGAGGCACCCGCTGAGCCTAAACAAAGAAGCCTAGGAAAGGTCTCACTCTATCTATTGTCTTACACTGACATCGGCCTTTCCATTACAAAGGCCTTCAGGACCTAAAGTAATCAATAATGATGAATGTGGTTTTTCCCTATGTGCATCTGAGACAGATGGAGAGTCACTATGGACAACAATAGCCTGCAGGCAAGGGCCTTGACATGGTTGTTTAAAAACATCCCAAAAACCGGACATTAAAAAAAAAGTCCAAAGTTTTGTGATGTTTTCAAATATTTGCCTGCTTAATGACAGATTCCTTCAGCGAGCAGTAACTGCATTGCCTGCTAGCACGAGGATCAGTGCTGTTGCTGAGCAGCATCCATCTCTCAGAGAAACGACAGTTTTTCCACATGATTTTCTCTCTCTGCATCTCTATTCCATTCCAAACTCTCATTTCCCAAGCTTTCTTTACCCCTTTCCCCATCTCTCTCCTCTTGCTTATGCTGGTTCACAACATGCCTGTTCACATACCTCACTTCGTTAACCTTGGGAAGAAACTAGTTATAAACTCTGCTGCATTTTTAATCTCCTTACAGTGAACTGTGTTCACTTAGGATGGGATGGAGGAAGCCATCCCAAGTGGCTTATCCTCAGAGAGGCTGCAGGTATCACCATGATGAGCATGGACCTAAGAAAGCAGTCTTGCCAAGGGGATGGGGGTTGGCTTCACGTCGAGAGCAGATGCTGTGTATACCTTATCCAATCCCTGCCTGCTCACATTTGTTCCACCCACAGCACATCTCCCCTTTGGCAGAGGCATTTCCCAGTCTTCTGACAAATGCAAACAAAAGGAAAATCGAAACAGACCATGTTGCTGCCTGATCTCTTGCTTTCAGTATCCACAAGACTGCAAATGATCAGAACTTCATTATTCTCCCAGTACTGCTTTTGTTTTTCAGTTGCCTTAGTGTTCTTTTGTGATTCCAGCAGAGGTGCAAATGGGTAGTTTGGATGGATGGGGATGAGTCCTTAGCAAAACCTATGAAAGCATTTACAGTAGCACTCATCTAAAGAAAATTGTTTTAGTAAAGCTAGAAGCAAACAGAAACACAAATGTGAATCTCTAAAGTTGGATTTGGCCCTCATTTCAATGGGATGAGAAATAATCTTTCTTGATTAATTGTTAATAATCTAAAGCTCTAATAATCTAAAGTGGGGTTTTTTTAATACAAAATTAGTAAACAATCAGAAACTGGCCTCATAATATTTTACATAGAATTCAACAGATTGTGCAGTAATAGGTGTAAATTGGTAACTATTGGTAACTATTATATAAAGGACACAAGATATCTTAATGTTTTAATTAGCATATTGATCTTAAGGTGGCTAGCTTTGCTACTGAGCATCCCTGCCCCATCCACAGGCAATCTGGGCTGCATGAACTGCTCCACTGATTACCTAAAAGGATATATAGCAATGGTGTCTTGCTTTGCTTTTCTGATGAAAGACACCTGCTCTCAGTCATCTGTAACACCTTAACTGAATTATTACTGTCTCTGTGCATTGGAGGGGAAAAAAACCCATTGGAGACAAAGTGAATGCTTCTTAATTCCCAGATTCTAATTTACATGCCCCCCATCCATGAGTGTGTCCAACCTTTTCGTTCCCTTCTTTTCACAGTACTACAGCTCCAGAAGAGCCCATGTGATCTGTTCACTTCAAGACCCATTTCTCCCACACCAGTGGAAAGGAAAGGGAAGAGGAGGGCTGGCACTTTAAATAATTTATTCTAGCCTTCCCACATGGGGGAGGTGGGGAAATTGAAGGCTTCTGAAATTAGTGGGGCTGCACTGTTGCAAATGAAGGCATCATTTAGCTCAGGATCATGCTAATTCCTCCCTGTGGACAGCCTTTGGAAGGAAACAAAAAAGCGCACTCAAAGACAGATTGCTTCCTTTACATTAATAACAAAAGTGTTTATTCTAGTAAAAAGTTGGAAAGGAGCAATTAGAGACTTCAGGGAGTATGCTAAGTGAAAATGTGTTTTTGTTTATCCTGGATTACAGATAATTTACTAAACTGCTGTATTTTACTTCTTGTGGTCACCAGTGGCACAGTGACCCAGTTGTGGTAAAGCTCCTCTGCCATGCTCTGGAAAATCCAATAACCCCTGTGGCTGCCCCAGGGAGCTTCTTGTTACTGCTTGCCCAGGCTCAGAAATGTCCTGTGTGCCTCGTACAGGGGACTTCGTGGAAAATCCCCTGCTGCTTGCAGCTGCTGGCTACGAGGACAGCAGGCATGGCATGTCTTGCTATGTGCAGGGAAAGGGATGGCAAGAAGAAAGGGATCCCAAAAGTAATTTCTGTTGATTATTCTTAGTAATTCTATATTTACAATGTGCCTTAAAAGCCTTCATCCAAATCTAGTTTAGCAAGCTAGTTAGCAGTCCTAACCCAAATAATTTTATTTATCTAATCATTACTGATCAGAAAAGATGAAGGAAAGAATAAGATGGACAAATTAAAATGAGCCAATGCAAACTTTACTTTCAAAATAGCTCTTTCTTCATTATTTTATGGTTTGTCCTAGAGCTGTGCCTAGTCCCCATGCACAGATATGTGTTTGGATTGTCCCCTTCCACCCTTCATACACCAAGCTAAGTGCTGAGCCCTTGCATCTGAGGGATGCCCAGCCACTGAAGTGGGTGTCAGGTGATCCAAACAGCTTTCAGTACCCTCAAAGCCTCTTGCTTTAGGGGTGGTTTTCTCGAGTGGGAGACACTGTGAGTGTAGCTTTGCCATTTGTGTGTGTGTACTTTTGGGCACATGTTGTGACTCTTGGGAATGGTCCTATGCAGGGTCAGGAGCTGGACTTGATGAACCTTGTGATTCCATTCCAACTCAGCACAGTCTGTGATTCTGCCATCTGTCTATCTAGCCAAAGTATCTGATGCTCTGAATTCTCTGATACCTTTCCTTCAAGGAGATTTGATAAGGTTTCTTAACAAAAATGAAGGAAACCTTAAGAAACTACTACCCTTGCCTGATTTCAGCCTGGTATGGCCTCCAGTGTAGTCCCAGCTGTTCTTATTGTTGTCCGCTGTATTTAAACAAAATTAAAAAACAACAACAAAAAACCTCAAACAAACAAACAAACAAAAAATCAATAAACCCCAAAACAACACAAAACCATGAACAGCAACAAAGAACCCTGAACAACAACAAAAAACCCAATACCTATTCTAATCTCTACTATCATTTAAAGTTTCCTCTCATCCCTTAAAGACTTATACTTGGTTCTAAAACAGAAGACAACAGCTTACAAAGACGAACCCTAAAAAACTCTAGTGATAATCAGGTAGAATAACACATTCTCCTTAGATACTTTCCCGTTCTTTTTTCTCCTGACCTCTATCCAAATTTTTTAAATCATATGTTTTGAAGGTCTGCAGATTTGTATGTACAGAACTGGCTGATTTAAATAAGGCACCAGGTTGAATTCCATCATCATAGCCTGCCAGTCAATCTCCTTTCCTTCCTGTACTCTGAGATCTACAGCTCAGTTTTCTGAAGCATGGATGGAGAGGGAGGCGATAATTTATATGAAAAAGTAATTGGTCTCTCTTGCAGATCACTGGTTTCATGCTTCTAATAAGACATCTATCACCAACCAGTTGTAAGTTTCCATCTTCAGATAGTTTTATTGCAATGTGTATTTCCCCCTCTGCCAAAAATACTGCAGTGACCTTCTTTTGAGATGGCTATAGCCTGGACATCATGAGCAAGTTCCACATCTTAAAGGAAAGCCTGTAGGTTTTTGACCAATCAGAGGTGAAAAAGCGCTGGTGTGACTAAAAGTGCCATTAAAAGCAACTGTTGCTATAAAAAGCAATAAAAGTCTGTAAACCATGAACAGAGAGCAGATGCACAGTCCTGGTTGGCTGGTCAGTGCAAACCCTGCCAGCTCTGAGCTCTTTCCCAAGCCTGTCAGCAGCATCCCTGTCTTGTGTGGACTGAGCTTTCGATTTCTCTGGCTCTCACAATCAAATCCTGCTGAGTCACTGTAACTAGAAACACATGAAGGGACACCATGTGTCAACCCCATGAGACATGCTGTACACAGGGACTGGCCACACCAAGTGTTATTCCTACAAGAGATGGGCATCCTGTGAACGGTTTCTTGATGAACTTCTCTCAATAATTGCATGAATGTGTTGTATTTTGTCCTGTATTAGGCAGATCTAGGCTGAATGCAAAGAGGTGTGGCCACACCATTCTGTGTACTTCCCTGTGTCTAACAGTCATTAAGTCTTAACCATTTCTGTGGCATCATTAAGTTAACCATCTTAACTTAATTAAACCACAATAGATCAATATATTGACTGCCAATGGTAGATGCAACAGTCCAAACTGAAGAGATGGAACCTATTCTTCCTTAGAGATTTGGCTCCCTGAAAAATCAGTGGTGGCAAAATAAGCCCTGAAATGAAACTTGATCTGACTCCAGTTCTTCCCAGCTGGCTCTTCTTTCACAGGATGCAAGGGCTACATCCCCAGTGATGGGCTGAACCCAGCCAGGACTGTTCTTAGCAGCTGGCAGGGATTTGCCACCTCCACCACAGTATCACCTTTTCTCCCCTCCCCAGCACAGCGTGGCTGCAGAAAAACAGCAGCTGGGAATGGTCTCAAGGCTTTGCTAACTCCCAAACCACACCTGCAGATTGTGAAAGTAGGGTGTTCTGAAGGCTTGCCAGTAACTGTTCTAATAAATTAATACACGTGATTAAGTTTCGAGCACTAGGAACATACCTTGACACTGTAATAGATATACTGCAGTAGATACAGCCAAGCAGACTAAATGCTGGACAAAAAGCTCTGTATTTTCAGCCTACAGTAACTGTTATCTCGTGTCTCAGACATCCTCACTTTGGATTTCTGAGACACACTAGAAGTTGCCACATCAACACACCATGTAGTTAGACAGACATTTTATCCATGTTGGATATTCCTGGCTGGTAACTTACCCTCCACTTAGTCTTTCTCTTTCCAAAAGCAAGGCTTGCAGTCCACAAGGAGTTTAAATTATACTCTTGATACTGAAATAACAGTGTTAATGCTTTAAATTACACTTCCAACTTGGACATTACCTTTACTTATTCATCAGGATCACACCCACGGGGCCTTCCCTTTCTGCAATTGGTCATTGAGTGAAAACACTTTCCTTCTGCCTGACCCATGCAATCTGCTGCAATGAGCAGCATGGTGTGATCATGTATCACAGAGCCCATGGGGTGCCTTCTTGAGTTATTTTTGCTGTACTGAAACTGCCACGGCTCCTGGGCTCTCGGCACTGTGTGATGGGAATTATGTTGTGTTTGAAAAATTCTGCCCTTTGTAAATTATCCTGTACACCCAAATGGTACATAAGTAAGGCCTAATAATAGCAAGAGCAAAATCTACTTCAAACCAGTTCTGTATATAATTTTTAAGCATAATGGAGCTGTTCAGTTCTGCTCTTGATCTTGAGGATATTTCTTACCTGGTGTTGTTTACTAGTCTGACCAACTGTGCTTGTTAGGAACTTGTGCTTGGTGTAGTCTCTTGCTCAATCTCATGTTCATTAATGAACTCCAGTGGTGCTTCTTATCTCTTGCCCTCCATCCCTTGCCCTGCTGATGGTTGCTCATGGCACTATCCCACCAGAACTTGCAGGCCCATTGTGTTAACTGAGAGCAGCCAAACAAACTGCATTTACAGATATTCAAGGGTATAGATATATATTTGAAGTACATATATATATATGCACTTAATATATAATATTAATATGCACTGCATATATAATTTTATTTTCTGTTATATGATAGATTAATTTTCTAATGCATCTATAAATGGAAATATGTTTTACTTATCATTTATTACCCAGAACTCTCTAGCCAAATACACTTTAATGTTGATAAAAGGTGCTTAAACATAGCATTACTAAAATGAGCATCATTACCAAATGATAGAGGGTTTTAATGATTTGTTTTGTTTCATTTTTCTCTTTTATATGATTGAATTTTATTTTGCATTCATTTAAAAATTGAGCCTTTGAAGTTTCCATGGGTACAGTCATTTTATTTGATGAGGTTGCAGCAGGACTTGTCCATTGCTCTATGACAGAAGGACAGTATCTATTTTCTACCCTGGAAAATACTTTACCTCATGTGACTTTCCTTTCCATCACGCAATTTCCAGATTATTCTCAAGAGTAAGTGTTTTTATGATTCTTGACTTGTCTAGGAACCATTGTAACCTTCTGGGCATTTCCTTATGAATATCAGTGGCAGAGCTGGTCTTCAGCACAGCACAGTTGATAATCACTTGGCAGGTAGCAGCTGTGGGGTGTTTTTTGCATAAACTTGATAAACTTTGGGAGCAAAAATAGTTGTCCAGCTCAACTGTGTGTAGTGCGCTACTAAGCCAGCCACGCTACTGCATCCTTATAGTGGAAAATTACTGCAATAGCACAGCTATTTTTTTTTACTCCAGTATTGTAATTCTCAGGGTGAAAAACCCTCATGAGCTGCATCCACCTCACCTTTTCCTGCCAGAGAAGCCATTCATTGTGTTTCTTTCAGCATGCACCATGTTGCTGAGGAGGTAAGCGATGTGCCATGGGACAGATCTGATTTTCTTAGGTAGGTTCTCCAAGCAAGTGCTTTAACAGCAAAGTACTATCAAAATCAGTGTCTCTGTCACCTCAGTTGATGGTCTTGGAACAAAGACTAAGTACTGAGAAGGTCTGGAAGTCCAAATTCCAGGGAAATATTGAGTACGAAGGGTTAATTACATAGACAGGCATGCGTCCAGATTGGCACTGAGGGGTCCATTTTTTTGCTTGACACTTTTCTGTCATTGCTGTTTTCATTTTTGCAGCTGTTCTGGGGAAGACACTCAAGCTGTGCAGAGTACAAAAGGCCAGGCAAGGACCAGCCTGAGTCAGGAGAGAGGCCATCAGGGCTCTACCCCCTCACTCTGTCCCCGCTGCAGTGTTGTCCCTTCTCGTGGTGTATGAGACAGGCTGCAGGGTCCTCCTCCACATCCATCCCATGTGCTTCAGTTTGGCACAGGAAATCCAGTTCTTTCCTCTCCTCTCCACGGCAGAACACATTAGTTTTTTTCCCTGCTTAGGGTTGTTTTTTCCTAGGTTTGTTTTTTTTTTGTTTGTTTGTTTTTTTGGTTTTTTTTTTTTTTCGCAAATCATACATGGTGAAAAAACAAGGCTGAGCATTTCCAAGAAAGTGAAGCTGACAAACAAAAATAGATAATTTGTCCTTCAGGTGAGCTTTCTCTGCAGCACAATGTGTGAGCTATTGGAGCCTTGTGGAGAAGAACAGTACAAATTGCATGGTCAGGGACTTAATAATTGTTAGGTATGAATCATTGCTGTCAGAGTTTCTATGGGAACAGAGAAATAAGTGAATATTTAGGCTATTTTCACATTAATTCTATCAGAACATCCAGAGGTTGTGCAATGTCTAGAAGCATTCAAAGAAACAAATAATGGTATTATTTAGGTTTTGCTAGTTACTGTTACTGGGTTTTTTTGAAAAGTATGTTTTATGCAACTTAGTCACAAAACATTTAAAATCAACAGAAGACAAACAAGACGTTTGGCTGGAAGTTCAGAACAATGAACTCATGAGGTTTATTTTTATGTGTAAGTTCAGCCTGGATCCATGCCATGTAACACAAAAATCCAGTTACCACTTAATGCCTTTTTTTCTCCCTTGAAGTGATGAGGGCATCTGGATCCCATTTTAAATTGCAAACTAGGCTTTTTAGCTTTTTAAAACAATTTGCATATCTTGAACTAATTAGTGCTTTGGTTGATGTGTAGGCAGTAAAACAACATGACCCCAAGCACGAGAGAGGTGAATGAGAGCTGCATGAATTTGGCATTTCCTAAGTTTTAAGAGCTTGGGTTGGCTACTCAAACATTTCAATGTAAGCAGGGTATACACACAGCGGAAGTCATGAACTAATACTGGAAGGAGACCCCTAGGATAAGTGATGAATGTTTCCCAGCATCGTAAATAAATGTTCACAGAGCCTAAATACACAGTGATACATTCTGTCACCCTGAGCAAAGCCAACAGTCTCAGCCAGATGCATCTGTCCCTCTTGAGTTGAGCTGTTCACTGCAATCCCTGAAGCACGTGTGAGCTCCTGACACCAGAGGTCAGATTTCTGTGATCTGCACTATTTCTGCTGATACTGGGCCGATGTACCTCAGTTCCAGCTGGCTGGACCAGCTTTGGCCAATGCCCAGCCAATATCCTCTCAGGTTTTGAAGTGAATTTTCCTCTCTCCAATCACACTCAAATCTCTGCAAGCAACCCCATAGTTATGTTCAAGAATAAATTAAATGTAGTGTCTTGTGGCTGAATTACCATTGAAGTGGGTGCTGCAGAGAATCAGGAGCCCTCAGCCATATGAAATGATAGAAACCAGAAGGAACACATAATTTCTACTCAAAACAAATCTAGCTGGTGTAAAAATGAGGAAACCTGAACTGTACCCTTCCAAACTCAAGTTTCAGATCCATATTTCTTAAAGGGATGGATTAGATTAGATTTTGCCCAGGTTACAGCATGTTGCAGTGATGAGAAGGATGAGGAGGGACTGCCTTGCTACAGTGCTTCAGACCAGTGAGGCAGTTCTGCAGAGCTGTGCAGGAGCTCAAGTTCAGATGATACATTTTTGTTTCATGATACAGCTTGTTCTGCCAAAAGCATTCTGGCATTTCAATCATGCTACCCTTCAACCTTCTGCAGCCTGCAATTCTTCACAGACAGCTTTGTTACAATTAGGACTTTTTTTTTTTTTTTTCAGAAGATGACAAAATGCATTCCCCGAATCCCAGAGACTGGGGAATGACTGTTGCTTGAAGAAAATGTTGCTAGATTTTTTTTTTTTAAACTTGGCAAAGATATTTTCATTCTTTGTTCACAGTAGTAGTTAAAATTATATCCCCAAAAGGTTCTGAAGCATTTTTCCTTGATGCAGATACTTTCTTGGCACCTGGAAATGATGCCCCCCTGCAACGACACTGTCAGAAGATGGGGTGGGAGAGCAGCTCTGCAGTGCTGCAGTGCAGCTCTGGGGTCATAGAGGGCAATCAGCTGAACACCACTGAGGTGTGCTCTGACAGCAAAGGCAGCCAGCAGCTTCTGAACTGTGTGACCAGGGGTATGGCTCAAAGGTCAGGGGAAGGGATTGTCCCCCTCTGTGTGGCACTCCTCACACCACATCCAAATACTGAGTCCAGTTTTGGGACCCTGGCACAGGAAAGACATGGACAAACTGGAGGGAGCTCAAGGGAGGGCTCCCAGGGTGGTAGGGCTGGAGCACTTGCCCCATGAGGAGAGACAGGGCAAGCTGGTCTGGGTTGGCTGGGAAAAGAGATGGCTTTGAGGTACTTAATAGTTCCCAGCACCACCAAAGGGTTGTGGTAGAGATGGAGTGGGACTTCTCACAGTCATATAGGATGGGAGGGCAAGAAGCAATGGCCCCAAATTGGAAAGACAGAGGTTCAGGCTAAGTATAGGAAGAAACCTTCCCCATGAGGAGGCCACTCAGTGGCTGTGCTTGCCTCCATTCTTGGAGGGTTCCAGGGCCTTGCTGGGTCAAGCCCTGAGCTGCCTGCTCTGATGCCAGCACTGGCACTTTGGGCAGGAGGGTAGACTGGGTCTCTCCCAGTCTCATTTAATCTATCATCTTCTGATCTTAACCAGCTGAAAATGGGGTACTGCTCTAAACACACTGAACCAGTGGCAGTGCTGCCAAGCTGACAGCAGCTGCGCTGAGCCTGAGATCACTCGTTGCAGATGTGATGGAGAGCATCCAACCAGCAAATGGCAGGCCACGTTATTCTTCCCTTTTTGCTTTTTAAAGGTACTTGAGAAGCTCTTGAGGTCTGCGCGAATCTTCCAGATAGAAACCTAACTACTCAAAGTTCTTCTGTAAAAACCATATATGGCCTTAAGCAACTGCGCTCAGGTCAAGGCAGTGTTACATTTTACTATATGCTATTTGATACATATTAGGTTTGTAAATTGAGAAATACTGTAGCAGCCCTTGCCAGGGCTGAGCAATCCAAGAAATATTAAGTTTAAAGTCAATTCAGATCTGAACACTGGAGCTGTATCCACAGTCTTGCACACCATCCAGCTTTCCTTAGTATCTATCACTGTTACTATTTGTTATGACAGCTACATTATTTGTGGGGTAACGGAACGTTATAAAATGAAGCAGAGCTGTTTAAACTATCAAAATTCCCTTATTGTGTGTACTTTTGTCTTAGGTTTCACTATTTTTTGGATCATACAGCATGTACAGTTGTGTACTGTAGACATGATAAATCTGTATATTAATCTTTGTGACCTGTGTTTGCCCTGGTTCATGCGATCTCAGTGTTTCCATGGCAAAAAAAAAAAAAAAAAAAAGAAAAAAGAAAAAAAAAAAAAAAAAAAAAAGAAAAAAGAAAAAAAAAAAACCAAAATAAGGAGACTCAATGTAGAAAATCGAAGGCATTTACTGTGTTTATAAATCTCACTATGGGCCTGATCTTGTAACTCCTTTACTTGGTTAAATTTTCATTATTCATCTATGGACTGCTGCTGAAGTGTAGCATTATGTGTAAGGAAATATTTGTAACATCAGCCCCAGTGACATGCTAACATTAGCAGCAATCATCCCTGTCTTCCGTCAAGTGGAGGAAGTCGTGGAAATGAAACTAAAAGTTCTTGTGGAAATGATTAAATCGTCTGCATCTGCTGGGGCAAACCAGAGCATCACATGGGGCCGCTGCAGGTGTGCTGAGAGCAGCTCTGTGCCCCACGGAGAGGCAGAGCGCCAGGGCAGGGAGTTGCAGCAGCCTGGGCTCAGTCCAGCTGAAAGGAGACTGGGTGCCACAACACAAATCTCAGGGGGGAGATCTAGTGGGAAAAGGGGCAGCTACAGGGGTCAATGTGAAAGCAGCAGCATTTTCAAGAACTGTTCTTCAAATTAGCCGATGATGTCAGGGCATCTACTGGCTTATTATTCTTACTCCATTATTATTGTTATTTTTTGTTTTATTATTCCCTTTAAACAAACTAAACTAACAAACAGTAATCTAACAGGTCACCTTCAAGGCCTGGCCACTCTGCATGCTCTCCCTGGGCAGACTCTTAACCTCCCTCCTCTCACCAGTAGCATCATGCAGAAGGAGTCAGTGAAGGCTTTCATTGCCTCCCCATTAGGCTGTAATGGCTAATTAGGAACGGCCTGTGTGCCTGAACAACTCTGCAGCTCTGTGCCCAGCGCCAGGAGGGGATGGGGTGGCAGCAGCTTCAGGACATCCAGCCAGGCCTGCAGGAGAGGAGAGAGCACTGGCAAGAGTGGTTAGTGCTGGGGGCTTGAGGAGGGAACTTGGCACCATCAGCAAATCTCAGCCCCCCTGTTCCCACAAAATCTGAGAACAACTCCTTGTCCTCACTCGCTCTCATGGGAAATAAAACAAGTCTCAGGTCTGGTTTAACATATTTTCCTAGCCAAAACCATAAGAAAAAGCCCAGGTTTATTAGGAACAATTATCTGCACCTTAGCTATTGTTTATCTGTGACAGGATGCAGTAAATTAGATTAATCTGAGAAAAGAGGAGGAGAGATCATGTTCTCTGCTGTTGTTTGTTTAGTTTAGATGAGTTGCTAGATGCCTTCAAGTTTCAACTTTTAAATGTGCTGCCAAAGGGATGGGGAGATGTATACAAGAGCCTGCATGACTGACGTGAACAGTCTTGGCTATTTGATTTCAATTTCCATCTTTTCCCCACTTTTGAGATCTTGTTGTCTCATTAGGAGCACCTTATGCATCCTGCTGACACTTCTATTTTTGCAAAAAACCCCCACATTTTTGGCACATAAGAATGGTCAAGAAGTCAAAGAAGACACAGAACTCTCCTGATTAATGTATTTGTGTAATGTATAATTTTACAAACTGTGCTGGAGATTAAAATTTCATAAGGCAGATGTCTTTTTTTGCCTCCTGTGCCAAAAGGAGAAATTCTTGTGAATTTTCTTGACTACCCTGAACAAAATTAATTACTTTTTTTAAAGCTGCTCTCTGGGAGATCTAATTATCTTTTTATCTGTGCTGCTGACATATTCCTAATCTGATGTTGATCCAAATGATTTTAGAATCTATACTTCTTTTTCCTCAAAAACCTGCTGCCTCTCTTAGAGATTTGAAGAAGCAATAGCTCAGAATCCCTCATTTCTAACTTTCTGAGCTGCCCTCAAATTTAAGAGCAGACTTCAGCCAAGGAACAGCAAGGGTTGTGGTGCCATAGGAGTGAGTCAGGGTGTGGGGTGCATGCATGTCTATGCCAAAACTAGGAATGGAATGGAATGGCCCTGTCTGCTGTGGGGAATAGAGGAGAGGTGGTATAACAGAGGTTTAGGAGAATTGTTTTATGACCTAATTTATCGTGGCATGGATTGCCAATCCTCTTGCAGCTTAACAGACTTCTGGGTCTGGCATGGGCTTGTGCAGCTGCTCAAGAAACTTTCAGTGCACTTACAGCACAGATTTACAACAGAGCTCGGAGTTAGGCTGTGCTTGCATTTTCAGGGGTACTGGAACTTGCCATTATTAAAGAAGGAAGCAATAGAAAGGGGGAAAATAAGAAGAACAATGAAACAAAGGGGTTCAGCAAAGGGGTGAGAGCACTACATTCGATAAAGACTGCTACCCACTTAATTCTTGGGGAGGGAAGGAGGAGCAAAAGTAATGTGAGGACTGTCAGTCATCAGCAAATAGGAAACACATGCAGTACTTACTACTTTATGCAGCATAGGAGCCAATGCAGGAAGGTTCTCATGGTTTGAGACCTTTCTTAAATCTGTGCATGTTTGATAAATGCTACAGGATGAAGTGCCTTACTTATTTGTCCAGACCTCAGTGTCCCCATCAGAGGTTGCAGTAACCTACATATAACTATCTGGAGTAGAAGTTCTCTCTCCTCTGAAAGGAATCTGCTTTACATGGATGAGGGGCATTCAGCAGACTGGACTGATGCATGCATGGTAAGTTGGGTCAGGGAGGGATTTTCTTGGAATCCCCTCACTGCTCTGCACCATGGGAGCCTTGAGGGCACAGCCTTTGTTCTGTGGAGTGACAGCCCATGTGAGTTAGGGGGTTAAAATCTGAAGCACTGAATTAAGCTGTTGCTTAAAATGAAGTTCATTACCATCTGTTTGGAAATACAATTTTTTTCTCTCAAAGAAACTTAAAATCAAATAATTTCTGGATAATAGTATTTATTTAAGCAGCACTTAAATCAAAGCAATTCAGAATGCATCAGATTTTGAGATGACTTACACATCTCTCATAACTTCATGCATGGTATGATCTCCAAATCTCCACAATGATATCTGACTTTTCTTTCTCTATATTTTCTTTCATTTTGTCACGTGGTGCAGGGCTGTGCCAGCCATCTCATTTTGCACAGCAATAAAGAGCCCTGCAAATCTTTACTCACTGGCTTTCAGATGTTAGTTACTGACTTCTACTTCTGACAGACAGTGAGATGCCACAAGCAAAGTGATGGCTCACACCTCGAGTAGAGAGGGGGGTGTGGTGCCAGCAGACACGTCATGAGTGACCTGGGTGTGTGAGCTCCTCCTTAACCCTGCAACTGAGTGGGTGATACCAGAGAAAAAGAACAAGAGTGGTGCTATAATCTTGCATTTAATTAGTGTAAAAGTGTAGTTCACTTGTGTTATTCAGAAATACTGATTTCCATGCCTTTCCAGGAGAGATGCTTTCAATCCAATAAGAAAAATAAATAAATAAATAAATAAAAAATAGAAGGACAACCTTATCTTTTCCTTGCACCAGCATGCAAAGAAATTGTTTTGAAAAAGAAAATCTAATTAAAAACTGTTGACACCGTCTTCACAGCTGAATCACATTCCTCATGCTTGTCCTGTTGTGTCAAACAATAAACATCTGACTCACTACAGAAGCTGCTGCTCCCGGGTGCAGGCACCTAAGTGCTGGATGTTGTGCTATTCATTATCACAATTGCTGAGACCCTTTTCACATCAGGCTCTGAGCCTTGATTTCTCTGTAGAACATTTTGGGTTGTTTTTTTCTCTCCAGTTTCCTAAAATATTTTCTCTGTCTTCTTGCTGATGAGGTTCTTGGAATTGTGGAGATTGTGGCAAATTTGTCATAACTTAAATTGCAGGTGTTTAGAAGCAAAGCTGGGGAAAGCACAGAGCTCGCCAGCAGTGCTCTTCAGATCAGAGAAAGCTTATGTTTGCCTGAAGTAGGAAAATGGAAATAAAAAGGAAAGGATTTTGTTTTGAAGAACAGCAGAATGACCAGTACTCAATACTAGTGCTACTATAAAGACTACATAAAATATTGTAACCAAATGTGTATCTGTATTTATAGTTAATGGATAAAATGCTAACACACTCTCATACAAAGATGTTTCAAACTCAGCTGCTTACATTGGAGCTGATTTATTTTGCCAGTATGGGATTAACATGTCGACTGCTAGCTCTTTTGGGATGTTGATTTGTTTGGTTTGTGATTTTTTTCAGTATCAATTTAAGATACTTATAGTCATCAAAAACAAAAGTGTAGTTATTTGACAGCTAATCAATTGGGTTGAAGTCTTACCTAAGAGTCAAATAAATCATAAAGAGTCATTCCACTTATATTCTGGGTCAGGTACTGTAGTTGAGTTGTTGATATTGAAATATATTCCTTGTGTGTCACATGAGCTGTCACAATTTTATGTGGGGACAGATCACAATTTTGTGCTATTTCTGTTCAGCAATCTATAGTGCAGCACCTGTCAAAATTTTAATTGCTGCCTTTTTAGAATTTGACACAACAAAGCCTTCATTTATAGATGATTATTTCACTATAAAACCCTTAATAGAAGATAACCAATGTCTTTATTTCTGCAGCTTTCTCATTTTCTAAGGAAGAAAGACTGGAATTGTTTAATTTCTTCATAAAAAGTATTTTTTCTACTAATCCTGTTTCCATGGGAGTATCATTTTAGATGTAAAACAAAAGAGAGGCAATCCAAAATGGATTAGCAAACATAAATATTCCCAGAGACCATGAAATCCCAGTCTGTCAGGGAGGGTGAACAAAGGCTCATGGTAATGCACAAATACTCATCTCCTGCACTAGAGACCTGATGTGCTGGGGAGCTAATGGGATTGGTGCAAAAGGGCAATGTGGAAGGAATTGGCCTGGTTCCTGCAGCCACAGTATGTGTTTGATGTGCAGTGACATTATACTTGCGGAAATAAATTATTTATGTTGGTCTGAGGGGGTCAGCAGAGAAATCCTATGGCTAGACATGAATTGTTGTCCAACACTTCAAGTACCTTTTCTATTTGTCTGGGGTGTTTTTCAATTCTTGGTCTGTTTCAGCTGTGAAAGTGGTACTAGATCACAATACTCAGCTGCTCCTGGACCTGGCTGACAAAAGACACATTTGCACAAGGGGAGAGACTTGTTCATTCTGCATCTACAGTGGTTTTCCATGTTTAATGGCAGGACAGGGCTGTCTGTTTTCCATGAATAAAAGCATGGTTATGATTAAATTTTTGTTTAGGTGCTGCCACAGTCTGAGCTGGTCCTTTAAAAGATTTGTGTAGTCTCTTTAGCCTCAACAGTCTGGTATAGGGAATAAGAGTTTAGCAATCAATATCCCTATCTTTGTAGTAACTGGTGTAAATGTGTTTGGATTTGAGTCATGGTATGTTTGTGGTTGTATGTCTGAAAAAATATTTTGTTTCCCAAGTCATTTTCTTTCAATATGTGCTTAGCATTTTCCTAAACCAGAAGAAAAAAGCCAGTGTTCATGATGACTGTCAAAAGGACAGACATTTCCTAGTATCTATAGAGGATGTGCATTGTACGTGACTGCTGACATAAAAATCCAGCTCTGTGCAAAACACGATAGAAAAATCTCCCTTTTAACAGGCAGGACCCAGCCTAGAATGTTTTGTTCTCATTTGTACATCTGAAGATCTAAATCTGTGGTTACTAGGAGTGCTTTCTGTTCAGCTCTTTCCTCCAGTACTTGTATATTCCTCAAGAGTCACTGAATCTCCACAGGAGTCTTTCTGAAAGGCTGTTTGTTCTTCCAAGTCCACCCCAGGAGCAGATCAACCTGCAGCTACGTAGATTGCTTGTTAGACTTTGATTTCATTCAGTTCCAATATTTGTCATTCACTCTACTTCAACTAATTTTTTTTCCTATTTTTTATGTACAAAAGGGTTTTATATTGTTGGATAATGTTTAGTTTAGAGCAGGATGTAAGAGTAAACAGCTCTCTTCAACCAGCCCTGGCCTTCAACCAGCCAGGAATGTAGTGGATAGTAGAGACAATATTTCTGGGATTTCCAGCCTGCTGGGATGTGCACAAAAAGAACCAAGTTTTGTATTTCTGTCCTTGAAAATTTAGGTAATATACACCCAAAGAAATTAGGCTATGGGCTTCATTAATTCTAGTTACCTTGCAGTCAGAGGTAGAAAATATTAACAATATTGATAAAGTTGAGCTTTCTGTTTAAGCAAATTCCTTCAGAGAAGTGAATGTTCTCTCATCTGGAGGAAAATTCCTCAAATTTAAAGGCATTGACTGTTTAATCATTGGTTACTTGTCTCCCTTGCAAATACTGCTAATGGCTATATTTGTCTAAACTGACTTTGAGAAATAAGACATAGTTAAAATCTCTTACAGTTTGGGTTCGGTTTTTTTTCTGAAGAAAAAGAAAAACTTCTAAATTGCCTTGTAAGATTTTTTTTCCACCAATACTGAACTGCTTAACTTGATGTTTGACAGATATTTTAATAAAAGAAGGCAGGTAGTTTCTGTCTGTTGTTAACTGGAATTTCTATACAGTGGATGAAATTTTGTTCTCCTTTATGAAGACATACATTTGGAAAGTATAAATAAAGTCACCTGAGTGTCTCCTGTAAAAATGGAGTGAGAGCAGCATGGATGATTTTCACAGGACTATTTGGCCCATGACAGAGACAATAAAATTTGAAACAGCAATAACTTTGGATAGCTTTATCTAATTTAAGAGAATTGGATAGAAAGGAAGACAGAAAATGCTGACCCTGTGTGCAAGAAGCAGGCCTGACTCCTTTGTATTGAGTCCTGCCAGTTCTGCTGGAAATCACTGCATGATAGAGATTACATGATAATACAAGTAGCTGTAGTATTGCGTATTGAGGGACTTCTCTTTTGAATTCAACATATAGGCCAGTGGTTATAGGCTATAGTGGTTAGCCAGTTTTCTATTGCTCCTTTTAGTTTGCTCACGTTAGGGATGTGATGCTTTCATTACTGATCCATCACTCTTTATTTTCAAGTTCTTTCTTAAAAATCACTTTTGAAAAATTACCACTATTCCATGGTCAATTTAACCAGAGTAGTAGGTAGTTGCCTCACTGCTGAGAGCCAGTGGACAGGCTGTGAATTCTGAAGACCAGATAAAAACATCCTTTCTATGGAAAAGCCTTTCATAAAGACTGTTGAAATTTAACGTTTCAGTAATTTCCCACCCCTTCATGTTGCCACAGCAAGGCCTTGAGAGTGACCTGTGCTTTTGGGGCCTGGAGTGCACTGCAGGAGACAGCTGATGGTACAGGCAAAGGGACAGGTCCTCCTACGGTCTCCAAAAACTGCTTTATTGTACAACAGGAACAGGGTGCAGTCTCAAAGGGTCCAGAGACCAGAACATGATTGGGCAGAGGGCACCAGGTTAAATAGGGGCTAAAAGGGGCGGATCTAAGGGTCAAGGGCCAATAGGGATAGGGCAAAGTGGTGCAGGGGCGTGGCCAAGAGCTGGGAGAACCAATAGAGTAACAGGGGTGGAGCAATGCAGTAAAACTGGGCCAATGGGGATTAAGGGAGGGAAGAACATTCTGGGGAAGGCACATATATGGCAAACAGGGGTTGAACTGGGGTGGCATCAACTTAATGAGCCAATGGAATAGCAAAGCCTACAAGATATTAACATGGAATTGCAAAGGTCCGTGGGAGGGATGTCTTTTTTTCACCCTGTGCTAGAGGGGCCTTCCTGTCCTCTTGCTTCAGCCTCTCCAGGGGTTAGGTACAAGTTCTTTGGTGGCGGGCCCCTGGGCCTCCACACCTTTAGATCCTATTCTGATAATGTGGGCATTGGTTTCCAGGGACAGCAGGTGAGCCCTGGCCCTCAGAAAGGATGCAGTCAATTATGTTCATGGCTCAGGCTAATGCTTCCCTGTTCTCTCCATATCTGCACCAGTCATTGCAGCTTGCTAACAGCTGCCTCTGGGCCTTGGCACGTCATCGATGAGTGTGGTTTTTCCACCCCTGCTCTCAGCTACCTGTAAGTGTGGGCATTGGGACTATGCAGACCACATCTGCTTTGCACCTGGCTCCTTTGGAGCACAGGTAGAGCAGAAACTGAGCTGTTTGTGCCTATCCTCATACTCAACTTCTGCAATTATTTACACCATTATGTTGAAGTTTGATATCCTCTGAAAAAACCAGGATTTAGTTGTGTCCTCTACTTTCCCCTGCTTCTTCCCTTTTTCTCCCTCCCATTCTCCCCCTTTCCAAACAAGTAATTTCTGAAGACAGATTCAGATAGACTGGGAGCTTTAGAACTGCTTATACAAGTCTAAGTGAGTGACTTCACTCCTTCACTTTCCCAAGGGAACAAACTGATAAAGGAATATGTTTCAGTGTTTTATTGCACTGGTCATTCGCATTAACGATGTGTTTTTCCTCTGCGTAAACCTAATGGTTCCCATGGTGCTTTTTCCTGGTGTTCTTGGCAGAAATTTCCTCCCTCTGCTGCTCTCCAAGTTGTGATCATACTGAGTTGTTGTGTTCTTCTCTAGGAAAGAGCTATATCTGTATTGTGCATGTGTAGTCTACTAAGGCATAGTGGAAATTTACAGGAAGAAAGAGACAACATAGATTTAAGACTTACTAGAACTAAAGTTTCCAAGATGTAATGCAACAGTACACAAGCATGTTGAAGCAGGACTAATTTTGTGACTGGAACAGAGTAAAAAGAAAACATGCAGTGTGTATATTGTTCTGGTTCCAGCAGATAGTTCACAGACATAAATGCTGGGACCAAAAATAGTCAAGTCAATCTCAGTGTTACTTTATTTAGCCACTTACTGTGCTACCATTTCTTACTGTGCCCTTGAACTGAAAGGCAGCAATTTCGCTTCCAGCCATGCCGTATTTTGCTATGTGCTTCAAGTTTCCTGGGATAAAACCATCACTTTTCAGTTGTGCACTGCTTGCTGTAGCAATGGCTGCTGCAGCTCTTGCTGCATGGCTCTATTTGTGCAGGTGCCAGCTTCTTAAGTGCACATGGTGTGCTTTGTGCACCTGCCTTTGGCCCCTAAACCCTTATGCATATATGTTGTGGTTTGAAAGAAAACGAAGTGAGAGGCTCTAGACTAGAAAGACTATTTAATGAAAAGAAAAAGGAAAATAATAAAATAA
>VZUI01081966.1:0-35757 GCA_013401135.1 Cettia cetti | reverse complement strand
TAAATAAATAGTTTAATAGTTTTTTCCACTTTTTCTCTGAGGAAATTTTTCCTGGACTGGCTGGGGGGAGGGGCTGTTTGGGTTTGCCTCCCAGCGGAACCCCCTTCAGAGGTTTCCTCCCAAATTTACCCTAAACCAAGACAGAGCTTCAGAACCATTAATCTTATTTCATCACTTGACTCATGATTCAATCCCATTCTACTTGATTTTTTGTTATATATATGATTGGATATTAATTATAACAATTTAACATCTCAAGTCTAAAAAAATCAAACTGCTAGATAAAGTTAAAGCTCTTATAGTAAGGTTACCAAGCAAATAAAAAGCAAGCACAGCATATAAATGAAAGGAGTTATTTAAATTTTGATTCTGTGTGTCTAATTATCCACAGTGATATTGAAGTTCAAGACAAGAGAATTCAATTATTTCAAAACAAATGTGGTTTCTAGTTCAACACTAATGTCACCCCATGACACCATTGCTTCTTGACAGCACATTTTGACAGCATCATATTCTCACCACTTCATGCTAATGAAGAAGTATTTATAGACAACGTCCTATGGAAGCATTCTTGTTAAGTGCTATGTCTAGTGTAAAAATAAGGTTTCACTAGATAAAAGAAAATTTAATGAAAATAGCTATTTATCCTGGAGTAGGCAAGTAGGCACCACAGCAAACTATTCTAATCTAATCTATTTCAGTCTAGTCTAAGTGATAAACCAATCATATTCTAAACAATATGGAGATTCTAACTTATCTTTGTCTTTTTTTTTTTTTTGGGGGGGGGTGTTGGAGTTTTTTAAGAAATTAAGAAGTCTAGAATTTCTGCTAGTGATAAACAATGGTCTCTTCAGTACTTTACTTCTGAAATGCAAGCTAGTGAGCATTGATGGGAGAGTTCCGGAAGAATTTTCTTCTTTCATGATAAAAGTCAGAAAAGGAGTCCCAGAAGAAAGAATTTCAAAACATCATATCGCCAGTACTTCAAGTCTTTCCAGTGCTCGTACTGTGTAAGTAACACTGCAATATATTAAGGCAGTTTGTATAATTTGAAACAATAACATATTTTAGATTATTTTATCAGTTGCTGTTTTATGACTATAAATTGCCACCATAGCAGGTTTTAAACTTTAATCCCAAACCACAAAATTCTGTCTTTCTAAATTGCAGCACTCCACCCTACACCACTGTTTCCAAAAACTAATTAATTGTGTTGGGAAACACATTTTTCTCCATAATCACATAAACTGCCTCTGCACAGGGAATATACTTTTTCCTTGTTAAAAACATGATCTTCCTTTATGATACTTACTGCAGCAGAATGACAAGATTGAAGGCATAATTTAAAGATCATCTAGCATATCTCTTTGCATAAGGCAAACTCAGAAATATTGATTTGATTCCGGACTGTTTGTCCAAGTTACAGTTAGAGAAATTCCATGTTATCCCCAGACAATGTATTTGAGTGCTTTATTATCAGCCACTAGGAATGCATATTTTTTTCTATGGCTGATAAGTTTTACTTTGTCCCCACATGTATAGAAGACAGACCACTTGTTTTTCTACTTGAGGTGATTTTTCTGGCAGTCGAACATCTATGTTTCCACAGCTCTTTAGATGCAAAGCAAAACGATTCTCCTTCTAGGTCATATTTACTGTACTTCTGAAAATTATTCTTATTCTCTGGAGTGTCCCTTTTGGTTTGTTACTTTCTTGGAGAACAACACCTAAAATTGAGTGCTTTGTATCATACAGCCGTTTATTAATTCAGCTGCTTTTGGAGTAAGCATTGCACCCTGAGAAATGAAGACTCCAGAAAAGGAAAAATCTCATTGTGAGTGGAAGCAATCATATTCATAAGAATGTGATGTTGCACAACAATACTGTCCACTAGTTTTATGGAAAATCAGAGAAAATTTCCTATGATTTCAATGCCTTATAGTTTTCTGCCTACAATTTTGTTTAGAGTATATACGGTTGGGGTGAAAGGAGTGGGAATGTGTAGAGGAATCAATTATTGAACTTAAAATAACAGTTACAGTGAAGGTGCCAAATGTTTCCAATAATCTGGTAACCTTCTCAACATCAAGTGGTAACTAATATAAATATAATTTCTTTCATTATCTTTGTCTACAGAAAAACTGCTCATTTTTAATACATTTATTACAATCAGAACTGTGTTATTTTGACATCTAAAATACGTTATACTAAAATATTTTTTAAATAATTCAGGCTATGGAATAGGTATTCATTGACATTTTGCTTTGTTCTTTAACTGTTCAAAGGAAAATTAGAAAATGGTAAAATAAAATAAGGCAAACAAGATAAAATTAAAATTCCTGGCTAGATTTTTCCCCAAATATAAGGAAGTTCAGCTGAGGTTTTAATAATAAAAAAAGAATGCATAGAGAGATCCTAGACATTGTTTTCTTATCATTAATAGAGAGTTCATGTGAAATATACTGTTTAAACAACTGGGAGGCTTACCCATAGAAATCAAGAGTGATGGCTAAAGGAAACGTATTTATTTAAAGTCTTTCAGCATTGTGAGGTTCATACAGAAGTAATAGAATGGGAAGATCCTCAGAATTGATGTTAATAGAGATCATGCTCAACAGGGTTTTTTGAGGGTTTTTTTTTTTACTCAAAGCTGAATTGGTAATAAATTATAAAATTATGAATCCCGACAAAAAGTATCTTCTGTACTTATCTATTTATTTTGTACTATTTCTTAGACCATGAAGACATTGAAGATCCTACTTCAGGGATTTCTCTGTTTTTTGGGAGATTTTTTGCTACTTTAACATACAGAGGAACTGACACCAGACTTAAGAATGCTTCAGAAACCCATTTCTACACTTCATCTGACACTTTACATAGAGATTTTTGAGTCAGCTGTCCAGTAGCAGGTGATGGTGGTGTAGAGAAGTCTGTGGTAGATGCCCTCCTAGTAGCAGAAGCTTCCAGGGATGAGTGGACTGTACAATTCTTTTTTGTCACTATTTGAAGGACATCTTCAAAATAGTCTCTAATCCTCATCATCCCCCAATAACTTAATCCTTATTAACTTTAAACTGCCTTATAGTTGTTCACAGCATGTGGAATATCTGCTGTCACTGTATTTATGCTTCTGCAGTGGGATTTGTAAGGCTTGGGGGAAGAATTCAACCCTTTCAGCAGCAATCAAGAAGTGATCATCATCTGCTGTCCACAGTTAACAGTAGAAAGCACTCCTGTATGCGATGATGGGAAAATGCCTCTCAAGGAGATAATTTCTCACAGATACACATTATCCAATGCTAACGTGAATAATTCATGTGTGTAAATCAGATGCTTGTTGAAACCAACCTAAAGATGTTTAAGTTTCTTCCACTTTGGTAGGATCTGGAACAATTTAACTCCATGTACACTTTTAAGCACTTGCCTTTACAGGATGTCAGTAATTGTCTTAGGGTGACTTTATGATGCTTGTATCCTCAATTGTCCATTCTGTTTGTGTTGTATATTGAGTTTTGTACTTTTAAGGCTGATTCTGAGTGTGAACTAAGGAAAGAAGACGCGCAGAGTTTGTTTGAGAAACAACCTGACTCCCACACATTCTCTTGTCTGAACTGTTTCAGAGACACGGACGGCAGGTGATCAGAGATCTTTTTGCTTTTAGTTAGTTTTAGCTAGCTGAGGCAGGAAAGTTCCCTGGACTGGTTTTTGTTTGTTTGTTTTTTCTTTTTTCCTTTTTTCTTCTTGGGACTGTTTAAATCTACTCTGGACTGACAAACCCAGAGGAGCACCGAAGGCTCGCAGCTGCGGCCCACCGGGCCTGGACCTCCGGAGGGACTGGGACTGACAACAGACTGAGTGAGCTGTGCTGCACCCACGGCAGGGACTGTCTCAGTTTGCCATCTCTTTTCGGGGCAGTGAGAGGTTTTATTGCTTCACTGTTCATTTTTTTTTTTTTTTCATAGCATCCATTCTTAGTGTAAATATTCTGTTTGTTAAATAAATAGTTTAATAGTTTTTTACACTTTTCTCTGAGGAAGTTTCTCCTGCACTGGCTGGGGGAGGGGCTGTTTGCGTTTGCTTCCTAGAGGAACCCCCTTCAGAGGTTTCCTCCCAAATTTACCCTAAACCAAGACAGTAATGTATTTACACTGTCTAGTTTTTCAGTCATTAGCTGCACAACCAGACACAAAAATGGGGATAGCTTTATGCTTTCTGAATGGAAAGCACCATATATGTTAACCTAATTAAGTTTACTCTCTGATCTGCTTGCAAGGGAAAGAGAGAAAGACGGAAATAACACTCTAGTTGATGGCTACACTTAGCCATTCAAACAGAAAATTAAGGAAACATTGAATTTATTTATGCTTAAGTTCACCTGTGTAGTGCTTGATTAATTTGCCTAAGAAAAAGTAAGAAATTACAGTCCCTGGCATCATTGCAAAGGATTGTCACTGCAGAATTGTTCTGAATTCTTCTCCAGTATTAGTTACAGGTGTTTTATTAAAAAAAAAAAAAAAAAAAAAAAAAAAAAAAAAAGGCAATGTCTCAGACAAAAATCAAGGGAATGATTTCATTGCCAGGCATAATTGTGGTCAACATGACCTTCAAGAGTTAAATGTTTTGAACAAGCACACAGAATAACTTTGTATAACCTATGGCTTTCTCCCTTCCCCTCCTACTCTTTTCTGCTAATCTCTGGAGCTGCTCTGCTAGGCAACAGTGTAGTAAATCACTACCTGATAGATGTCAAATGCATCTCTGAGAAATTGTTCAACCCCATTGTTCATGTATTCTTCAGGAAACAGTTCAGTGGAAGTTCAGCAAAACTGTGATTTCATTAAACAAACTCTGCTACTGTGACATGATGTAAATCAGTTTGTTCAAATTCTGCCATGCGCTCTCCCTGTTGCAAAACAGCTTCTTAGCTTTATTAGTAAAATCAAATGTATTTTAGAATCATTGTAATGATTGTCGTAATTTTGGACTGAATATTATTTAAATAACAGTTATTAATTGATTCCGTCTAATTTAAGATTTTTAAAAATCTGAAGTATAAATGTTACAAAACTAAGCTGACTTTCTTATCAGCTATAACTCTACCAATGTCACTGAAAGCCCAATGACATTAAGACACTTTTACACATTTAGCAGAATACCAGAGTTAGAATGCATTAGGCATCTGAATTAGGGGAAAAAGTGACAAAAATTAGCAAAAAAGCAAAACAATAACAGGCTAATGAACTGAAAGAAAGAACTTAGGCACAGAAACCTTACAGCCCTCTTGGTGTTTTTAGAAAGGGTTGAGCTTTTGCAATCTGGTATCCTTCTGATAGCCAGCCTAGAATGTGCCTGCAGAGGTAGTCTACAAGGTAAATGGAATTATAGCTAAGATCTCAAAAGCTTACTGTTTTGTGCTTTTACATGGGTATTTCTTAATCTTAATGGAATACAGACAATTAAACTTTATTGTCTCATAAACCTCCAAGCCTATCTACTTTTTACAAGTTCCTTATACTGCTTTCACGCAAGTAATTTATAGTGATCCATTACATGGAAATTCAAACTGTGTGTTGCCTTATGTAACTAAGCAATTTCTCAATTATTGATTAATCAGCTAATTTTACTTTGAAGAATCCTTTTTTTTTTCTTTTTTTTTTCTTTTCTTTTTTTGTAGGAGGTTTATCCCAACAGTGCTATTTAGCCCATTCACTCTTCTGAGGAAATATGCAGGTTATGCCTACTTGTTTTAATTACTTCCTTCTAATCCTTATATCACCTGAGAATAACATGTACCTATATAAAACTGTCTTTATTTTCATTATTTTGTAAGAAAAACAGTTCTTGTTAATTTACCTTCTTCTAGCTTCTTTTTGCATTTTCATTTTCAATGGAGCTTTATCTTGAAAAGCCCACTCAACTGATTTCAGCATTGCTCTTCATTTCAATTTTACACTATGACTTGGTGCCAAATTAAGCAGTGTTATCTAAAATGTAAAATTTGGCCCACGATTACTTATTTTCTGAGATCTCCAAGAAGTATATTATATGTAGATATTTTGGGTTATCTGCATTTATTCAAGTTACTCCAAGTACTTTTCCAAGAAAGGCTCTCAGGGGGGGCCTACTCTAAAGTTAGTCTATTATATTTAGTGCTGCAATTATCTGGCCTCCCCATGGGCAGATGAGCCATCAATCTCTTCCCTACACTGTCTCATCACCACACACCCATATTTCCACTTGAGCTATGGTTTAAGTTAGTTATTCCTGCCAAAAATCTCAGCTGAAGACATGATGTTCCACCTGGTCTGCACACAACTCTCAATGCCATCCAAACCCTGTGACTGTTAGACACTTGGCTGCAATGCTAAGGCAATTAACCATTTAAATAGATGGAAGTGTGGCAGACCTTTTAATGAGTCTGAAATAAAGGTCAAGCTTGCAGCATTGAGCTTGAGCTAATGTTTTAATTTTTTTCAGAAAAATAACTTTCTTCAAATATCTCATTTTTGTGTTACATAAAATGTTGGGGGTAGAAATTTGTTTACTTTGTAGAGATTAGCAGAACTGTAATTTTCATGTGCTTTTTATTATTCATGAGATTAAGTATCAAACAGCTGTGTAAAGAACAATGCAGTGCTTATAATTCTGAGAAAGTAACCACTGCAAGTCACTGTTGCTAGACAGTACTACTGGGGTTTTTTTTTAGATAATCCAGATTCAGACCCAGCACAAAATATTCCTAACTCCTACTGTTGTTGAGAAACTAATGAACTCAAAAAACTCAATTGCTACAAAACTCTGGAGCTTTGTGTACCGCATAATCATGCTTTTGTCTTCAAAAGTAGCAAATTTCCAGATGCTGCCTGTAGAGAAAGAGCTATTGCAACTAGAAAGTTTCAGAAAATCTTATTAGATATTAGTGAGACTATTACCTCTTAAGGATACTGAAATATTTATACAAGTAAAGCCCAGATTCATGACACATATGGATTTTACAAGACAAAATTCATTGTTATGACAGCAAACAATATGAAGCACACAAATATGGATAGAACTCAGAACTAGAAAAATTCCAGTGATTGAAACATATTTTAAGAAATTATATGTCTTGGTTCACATGCCACTGTTAAAAACATACTGTTCTGAAACTGCAAATACCATTTATAGCCTGCCTTTTCATACTGCTTCAAAAGGGATGTGTTATCACAAGCATTTTGGCATTTTTACCTAAATGAGCAAAAAGTATGGTCTATCAAAGCAGATTGCATCTGAAGTACCTCAGCAGAATACTTATTTAGATGAAACAATACAAATAGTCCTGATGTTGGGCTGAATCCAGTGATGTGAAGTCGAAGAAAACCAAGTGTTCTGTCCTGCCATTTGACCACAACAACCCTCTGCAACACTACCAGCTGGAGACAGAGTGGCTGGACAATGCCCAGGAACAAAGGGACCTGGGGGTACTCACTGATGGCAGCTAAACATGAGCCAGCAGTGTGTCCACCTGGCCAAGAAGACCAGTGGCATCCTGGCTGTATAAGGAATGTGATGAGTACCAGGGAAGTGTCTTCTGCTTGTATTTGGCTCTGGTGAGGCCACATTTTGTCCAGTTCTGGGCCTCTCAGTTTAGGAAGGATGCTGGGACAGATCCTATGAGGAGCAGCTGAGGGAGCTGGGGTTGTTAACCTTGGAGAAGGCTCAGGGGTGACCTTATCAACCTCTGTAACTCCCTGAAAGGAGGGTATAGCCAGGTGGGGGTTGGTCTCTTCTCCCAGGCAACCAGCAACAGAAGAGGACAAAGTCTTAACCTGTACCAGGGGAGGTTTGGGGCTGGATATTAGAAAAAAGAGTTCTTCACAGAAAGGGTGATTTTGGGCATTGGAATAGGCTTCCCAGGGAGGCAGTGGAGTCACTGTCCCTGGAGGTGTTCAAGGAAGTATAGGACATAGCTCTTAGTGCTGGGGTCTGGTTGACAGGATGGTGTTCAGTCATAGGTTGGATTCAATGATCTCAAATTTCTTTTCCAACCTAGTGAATTCTGTGATTCTGTGGAATTTCTTTTGTTGTCTCATGATTTAAACCTCTTTCGTAGGCTGTAAATGAATGGCACACACCACATCAAAATATGACTTGGTGAAAATTCGAGCTCATGTCCATATTTTTAGAGTAAGTGTGGGTTTTGCCTTAGTCCCACAGATGACCAAAATAAAGATTATAAATACTTACATGCAGAGAGAAACTTCAGATTTGTTTCAGTGCTGTTTCAGTCTCCGGACAGGCTACATTAATTTAATTTAAAACACAGAGCCAGTAAGAAATTATTTCAAAAATAGTATCTCATTGTGAATGAAAGCAATTGTATTCAGAAGAATGATGTTGCATAACAATATGACCCACTAGTTTCATGGGAAATCAGAGAAAATTTCCTATGATTTCAATGCCCTATAGTCTTCTGCCTGGAGTTTTGCTTAGGTATCAAATTTTGCTTAATATCAAATTTACAGACACAGTAAGCTACTGAGGCCAAAAAAATTCACAGAAAATTCAGTGCAGCCCTACAGGTATCTCTTTCAAGTGATTGACCTCAGGTTATATCCAAGACAGCAAATCCAAAACATTGATGCCATTGAATTTTCACTTCAGATTCCAGCTTGTTGAAACTGGTTGGATCCACGGGTTGGATCCACTGTTACCTGCATCTGTATTCATGAGCAAGCTCCCAACCTATGTTTTTCTCAAAAGCTGTTCTTTCCCCAGTAGCATGAAGGCTAGTTATAATTATAGAGTAGCTAATATTTTCTTGCTTTTTGGCCCTCTATTTACAGGATCAAATTTGTTTTATTACTTTTGATGGAAGACATGCATTTCACAACATAAGGAATGACATAGAAATAGCCTCTTTTTTTCCCAGATCTCTCTCTTTTGTGAACAATCAACCTTCTTATAACTGTTGCCCACAAAGTCTCACTACTGATCAACCTGCCTTGAATTCAGGTTTTATGGGAAGTTTAGGTGTATATAACATCATGGATCACTTTGGTTGTGTTTCATTAGGACTGATCTGTGACATAACAAGTCTGTCCATTTGCGGTAAATTTGGTAGGCTAGCCAGACTATTTTCCTTTGGCAAGTTGACAGATATGAAAACTTTCACTAGTTGTCAGTTCATATGTGAATTGTCTCAATTATTTCAGAAGACAGGGCTTTATTTGAATTTGCATCTTGGTTTTCTTAGGTTTCTAAAAAGATAAGACTGATGCAATGAGGAACAGAAAACCAACAGTCCCAGGGTCTGTGTGAACAAACACATTTAAATCACACAAGAAGTACAGTCCTGCCATCTGTATCAACACAGTGTTTGTCAATTGCCAAAGGGTAAAACAGATTATGAAGACAGTTATTCATGCTAGTGTAGTAGACATAAATTCTTCACAGTGTATTACAAATTCACACAATGTTGCTTTTACATTTGGACTTCTGATTGAGCTGAGCAGTATGAAAAGTCCATCAGCATTTAACCAAAGATATTCTGAGCAAATACAGAGCTACAGATGCTGAAGAACACTAATTAGTCCAGCTGAGACTAACATTAAGCTATATTCAGTCATTTACTCCTCACTGACCCTTTTCCTGAAGGCAAAATATGCCAGAACTTTGTATATTTATTGGATTACTTATGCCAGGTCTCAAATGCCAGCTAAGAATCCTTGAATATAAATGCTTACCTAGAAAACCAGAAACTTGGCCCAAATATAGATAAGTGCATGGGAATCTTTGCATTAGTTTCAATCATCTATGTATCACACAAAATAGATTATCTGAACATCAGGATAGAATAGAAACAAAGATCAAAACTACTAGTTATTTTTTTTTAAAAAAGAACCAAAAATAATTTTTAAAAATTCAAAAAACCTAAACACCTGTGTATGCACATATAATCTATAGCACGTGAAAGTCCTGAGCCACTGCTCTATTTTAATTAGAAAATTTTTAAGAATCAAAGGGTTTTACTTGGGGTTTTATTTCCTTTTACAGTGCTGACATAAAATTAGGTGCTTTATTTTATTACCTGTTCACAGACATTTGGTAACCTATTTCTGGATGGTTACTCTTAGAGTTTTGAGACAGGTATTAGACTTTCTGACCAAAATCAATAATGAATTTAACATAAATTATCCTTAAACTATGCAAAGTGTGTTGTAAGACAAATCTATCGTCCATTTAAATGTCTCCTTCATTCCCAGTGTCCTACAGTGTCAGTGTAGTGATCATTGGTCTGGCCATCCTGCTTTAAGAATTGCAGCTCTAGGTGATGATAATTTGAGCTTCTTAACACCTTTATTTTTATACAAGTACTCAGAGAAATATGCCTTTCGGCAAATGCCCTGACCAGCTTCCACTGAGGCAAATTGGAATCAGTTCAGTGAATTTGTGTACATTTGGAGCACATCCAGAGGATCTTTTAAAACTTTTCACAAGACCTCTAACTTAGTGTGGATTCTCCATGCCAAAAAAGTTAAAACTTTATGAAAGATAGGTTTATTAAAACAATATGAAAGATAGGTTTCGCAAGTCAAGAAGCAAAAAAAAAAAATCAAGGGTTTTCTCATAGAAAAATAAAAACAAGCCAAACAACAAAGTTTTTAAGCAAAAGAAATGCTAATGCTTCACAAATTATAATGCCACGTTTTCACAGAGATGGCAAATTAACAGATGAACTTCTATTCAAAGTTTCATTATCACTTGCCAAAACTTGAAATGTAAAAACTCATTCTGAAACACGCTCAGCCTATTAATATTTTTTCAATGTGTTCCTTTTTATGTACTTCTAGTAAAATTGAAGGAGAAGGAGAGTTTGATTCACTTCTTACAGAGAAGCTACAGCAGTTTTTGAAAGGAATATTTATTGAAACCTGAACAGAGGTGGATGCTGGTAAGCATTGCACCACTTAGAAAGTTCTTGGATATGAAGTTATCATTATATTCAGGACAAAGCAACAGAACACTGAAAGCAAGAGATGAGAGGGGTGAAGGTCTGAATGTGGAGAAGACAACTTTTAGGATGTGCAGCCTGAAGGTGAGGAGATGTCTGTGGGCACCAGGGATCTTGAACTGAGAAAATCAAACTGCTTATTTCTTATTCTTGGGGAATTTTGACAACTTTCATGATTCATTTTTCCAACCTTAAAACAAGAACATGCTGATTATATTTTTATTGTTTCCAAGATGGTTAGTAGTTTTTCTAGCCAAATATTAAGATTTATTCAGATGTTTTAGAACTGTTGATTCCTTTGATAAATAGGAAATAATTTCATAGGAGCAGAAGGAGTTAGATAAGACAAATCCTTGTGTATTGTCTTAGAGCTGCTGCTTAGGAATGTTTGAGCATCTATTTAATGTGATTAATTCTGTTTATACCAACAGAATTATATACTGAGCACCGAGTGAGTAAATATGGAGCCAAACCCAAAAATTGCCAGAGAAAGTATTCTTTGGCAGTGGGAAACTTGGATGGCCTTCTGTAAAGCATGAGAGAGCAAAAGAGCAAGGAGATTTTGATTCATTTCTTAATCTTTGAAAATTTACCCCTTTTATAGGATTTTCCTCAAAAGAGTAAAAGAGTTCCTACTTACTCCAAGGACATATTTGCATTGAGAAACCTTCAGTTCTGAAGGGATGGATGAAGAAGTTTGTGCTCTTAAATGGCATCCACAACCTGGAAGCTGTCTCCAGCAGGTAGGTATGGATGGTGGAAAATCAGGCAGTTTAAGAGGCAGTTTTTGCTCTTAAACTTCATCCTTTCTTTATATAAAAAATCTTTGTATCAAGAGAGTCTGTTATGTACTGAAGACAAAAGGAAAACTTCAATGCAAGATCCAGGAAGGAGAAAATTACTTGGACAGGGACAGATTTGTCTGTAAAGAGTTAATAATTTCAGGTTGTACCTGAATGTTAAGCCTCTGGGGATGGCATCAAAATCAGTGCAAGTTCATGTGGTCACATATCCTCTTACAGCTGTTACTCAATGGACCATAGTGATTGCTGAGACTGCTGTCCTAAATGCACTGATTTTTAATTTTCAAATACCTAGCCTGGTCTAACCTGGGCAATGGGCTTTGTCACAGCATCAGCTCTGATTCAGCTAGTGGGTCTGATCCAAACCCAAGAATTTTCCAGGTAACAACTGAGCAATAAAGAAGCTGAATGACATTTCTGCCAAGAAATACCTGAATTAAGGTCTGAATCAAGATTTCTTGGTATTCAGATGAAGACTATCAAGCCTGAACAGCTGAGAGATTAAATACTCTGCATTTTTCTGAGAAAGCAAATTCACTTTAGGGGAAAATAATACAAATAAGGTGCCTTATGACAACTTAGTTTTTCTGCGTCTTGTTATGCCGTTTTCGATGCTGCTTGCATAGCAAGACACACAGCCCCATGACAACCCATGGTAGCCCACACAGGAATCATCCTCCCATTCCTCCCATGTATTTCTGGGTTCTAGGAACAGTGTGCAGGATTCATCAGTCTAAGAGGTCACGTCCAACCTCGTGAAAAAACCTTTCATCTTGCATCTTGACTCATATACAGGGTAAGCTCTTTTCTTTGGAGATCTTTCATCCTACTTTGCAGCTAGGAATACAAACTTCAATAGTTAACACCTAAATAAAGAACAAACCCACATCTGCCTGCCTTAATTACTTTAGGCTGACCTCAGCACATATGAAAACAGAAAAGCCAATCATTTGATTCTACTCTGTCCAAAATCTGACCTCTCCTATCCTCAGTGGCCAGGGTCCTGACAGTTCCTCCTGTAGATTTCCACTGGGTATTTGTTACAGAGCAAAGAAAAGTGAAGGATGTGGAGTTTCTGAATGAGAGCCTGGTGTTGGTTATATAGTGCAGAAAATGGCAAGGTCCCCACAAAGGATGTAACATTTCTGTCTAACTTGACTGAGGTGAACAAGACCTTGAGTTTCAGTCAGGTTGTTCTCACTGAGAACCTGAGCACTTACAAGCAAAGCCACTTCCTGTTACCTCTATCCGTAAGTTTATTACCACTGAAAGTCATCCAATCATTGATTTTGACCAGTGGCCAGTTGCTGTTTATGAAACATTGAAACAAGCTTTGTTCCTCTTCTCACTGCTGAAGAACTGATGTAGTGTTTAAGGGTATCTTTGAACAAGTTATGCATACCAGCCTCACTAAGGAGAACCTAAAAATTGCTATCTGCTGGAGAGTAGAGTAAATTACTTCGGGCAAACATTTGCAAGTTATTTGCAGAACACTGGGGCAGTTATAACCATAAAAGGCAGGCATATACACAGAGACAGATGGCAACAAGGGTGGCTTGGAGGGGAGGCAGTTAGAGTTTAGGTGCAAGAAATTAGGAAGCCATTGATATAAAATCTTAAAAGTGGGTAAAGGATTCATGGTTGCTTTTATAAACCACATAAGGAAATCTTGAATAGCAGCATGCAGAAAGTAACATGAGAAATATATGTATATACAAAGAGTCAGAAATAGAAAAATGTTAGCAAATAAAAAGGCTTCTCCTAGCATTACAAAAAATCTGTCTGCATTATACAGAAAAAATATGTGTTAATATCACAGCAAGCTACAGAGAACCCCTGTTTAATCCCCCTGCATACATTTCTTATCATTCTCTATATTCTTCACAGGTGATGTGTTTCTGTAATAAAATAGTTTCATGGGTAGCTTGTTTTGAAATAACTAAAAGAAGTATTTGAATGTGACAGTAAATTTTAAAAATGGAGAGGGAGAAGATATTAATCATTTTGGACATGATATAATCTTTATTTTCAAGATGAAAACACAAAGACATAGGGAAATAAAAATGAGTATCTGCAATCCCATATCAAGTCCATGGTATAAACTGGAAAAAAATACTGTGTCTTAAATTTTTGTAGGCATATGGTGTGGCTAAGGAAGATGGCTGAAGCTGACCAGAAACAGATATTCTTTTGGATTTACTATTGCTTAAGACATACAGTGTTAAATGTTTCTCCATTAATTCATTTCAACATCCATTTGGAGTCACTGTCTGGAATAAAGGAACCTTAGTAACCAGAAGAGTCTCTCTGCTTTGTAAAAGCCTTTTTCAAGTTAAGAAACTAAGGCTTTGCATCTACTTTAAAAGCTGACATTGAAAAGATAATATAAGCCTGCCCAGTCTTCCCTTTTACAAAGTCCTATTATTTGACACACATCAAGTGGCATGTACGTTTGAGGTTATAATGTCCTTAACCATGGCTTCCTGCAGTTTACACTGGACCATTATTCTGTACACAGAGATGTAACATTAAAAACACATAGCCCACCTTGCCCAAATTATCTTATTCCTCTGACATGACAGAAAACATGAAGCATGCATTTGGAAAATTACTGTCTTCCTTCTTCTGTTATAGGTATCCTTAATTTCTTTGTAAGTTAGTTTGTTGTTAAAATATGAGGATTTCTCGAGAAATGCAAAACAGTATTCTGGATGCACATAATGATTATTTAGTGAGACCTGAACTCATTTTTTTCTGTTCCTAAAAGAAAATCCTGTGTTTTGCATCCCCATATTCTACTAGATGTTTTAAAGAAACAAACGAAATAAACCTGAATATACCACCATAAGTTACTGGCAGATGATGAATTGCTTTTTGAATGTAGAGAGCAGAGCTAGTATCCCAACCCTATTGAAAGTCAATGAGCACTGAGAGTCAAATTCCAGTCTGAGTATTTTCTCCAAATCACACAAAATTACCACTTCCTAGGTTTTTCTTACCATGCTAAAGTATCAGCATCATTTTTTTCCCCAAGATAGACTTGTTTGTGTTTTCCTAGAATTTAATCTTCCATTCCGTTGTTTGTTTTTTTCCTAGAATTTAATCCTCCATTTAGATATCTTTTATTATGTTGTCTTATTACTTCTTTATCCTTACTGACGTTCATAGGTGTTCCTCACTTATTATGCCTTGTGCGTTTCATTAACATGTAGTTTGCTCCAAGTGAGAAGATAAGTTTGTGCAAATGAATGGTATTTCTCTCCTTGTTTCAGTGCAGCTATGCTGATCCACACCAGTGAAGACTCTCTCTGACTGTTCCTAGAAGATAGTTAATTGAAACCAGAAGTAAGCAATTGACTGCATTATCTGGTGAACAGAATCCCTGCAGTTATACCCTGATCATTATCTTTCAAATTGAGCTCTCAGTCCCCATAAAATGCTCATGCACTGTCTCCTGAGAGTTACAGTGAATTGGTATTTTCCGCAAAAATTTCTTTTGGAATAAATTGATACAATTGTAATACATTTCAGTGAAGCTGTATCAGAAGACAGTTCAGCTTGGTCAATCATATGCTATTCTAAACAGTATATATCAGTGAATCACATCAAAGGGATCATTTGTTTCAAGACTATAAATCTTCTGATGTGCAGGAAAAAATTGTAGGGTAAAAATGAAATTTATTGTACACATTAAATAAATGCACAGCTGAATCTGGATTGAAAGCAATATTTGGTCCTTACAATATTTTTCATCTAAGTCTCATGTTATGTTCTATTAAAACATAAAAAAATTCAGAATAAGGAAGAAAAAAAAGGAGTAAAACTTCTGGTCTTAATAGATTAAGACAAATATTCTTGTCTCTGTATCACAAATAGTAAGCCAGCTGTCATATAAACAGTTTTAGGTTTCACAGCTTGGAATTCACAAGATGAAAACCATTTACCTCATCAATTAGCCACAGTGAACAGAAAAGCTAAAACAAAACAAAAGTTTTTTATTTCATTTCACAAGAAATTAAAAAAAAAAAAAACCCAACTCAAAAAACTCTAGGTGTTAAACCTACTTAGAGTGACTAACATGCCATAAGTCGAGCCAGCATATTTTCGGTTTCAGTAACTGCTGTAAGAACAGCCAAAACTGCCCTCAGAATCACACCTTGTGAAGCATTCCATCTGATTTTCCAAGGCTTGTTTTATTTAGTTTCCTCACAATCAATAAAATTCCCCCCAGAAGCAAAAAACATGATGCAGGACATTAAAATTAACATGTATCAGAGGGCAATCATCTGTCACAGGCATTTCTAGGTGAGGCTATCTATTCTTTAAAAGCAAATTAAATAATATGCAATGAGATAATAATTATAATTTTCACATAGAAAAGAAATTGATGTGGCAGATCTCAAACAATTTCAAAACAGCCACTTTTGAGACTGTATTTTTTTCTGTGTCAAATACAAGTAATCAAGTGGGTAAGAAGGCATATGGTGAGCATGCCCTACAACAAACAATGAGGAGTGCTTGAAAAGAGAAGATGATCACAGAGAAACGTATTTGTTAACTCTGGTTGCATCCCTTTTGTTTTTTCAGCCCTCGGAGAGCCTCTCTGACCTACTTGATCTCAAACTATCAGCCAATTTTTAGAACACATCAGGGGGAAAAAAAAAGAATGCTCTAGACTGTTGGAATCACCTACTCCTGTGGATCAGCCTTTGAGTGTGAAAGATCTGAACACCAAGACACAAGAATGCACCCAGCCTCAAGGAGCAATGATCAGTAGGGATTGTGTTTAGGGTTGCTCTGTCCTGGGTGCACAATCCCCTACTTCTCCTTGTTAAAATTCATACGGTTGGCAATTGTCCAGCCCTCTAGCTAGGTTGAGGTTTCTCTGCAGGACTTTCCTGCCATTAAGGGAGTGAACAGCTCCAATTTTGTATCATCTGTGAACTTGTTTAGTGTCCATTCCAACCCTCTGTCCAAATCACTTAGGAAGACATGGATGAGCACAGGGACAAGAATGGAGCCCTGTTGAACCTCACTAGGGTTCCAGCCTGATATCACCCACTCACTGTGACTGTCTGAGCTTAATCCATGAACCAGTTGCTCACCCATCACATGATGTGTTTATCCAGGTATGGGCTGGACATTTTGTCCAGAAGGATTCTCTCGAAGATGTAGCAAATATCTTCTGTCTTGCTTGCTAGACAACTTTCAAGTCCTGAAAGAGCTATGCAAACTCATAAGCGTCTTCTTGGTTTCCTGCATTCCTACATCCTTCAATAATTTTTCTATTCAATCAGGATTTTCTTCAACACAATCTTCTCAACCTTACAATTGTGATAACATTTTTTTCAAAGCAAACCAGATATATTTAAATCTGATATTTGAAGTATGAGGCAGAGAAGAATATCCTGCCTCACTTTGTCTGCACTGAGACAACCTAAGTCCCTATAACTATTGCTTACTTGACATTGTATCCCAGCAAAGCCTGTGAGTTACTTTGAGACTTCCCACCATACAACTGCAAATACTCAACCACATAAGAACTGTGAGTGTACATCTTCCTGCAAAAGTGTAGACAAACTCTGTCAAACAAAATTGAAAAAATAAAATTTAACTGTGCTTGATCTCTCTTGGTGTAAAAAATCACCAACTCCCATGAGATTAATAAGTCCCAGTGCAAAGCTTTATTCCTAAAAGGAAGAAAGGATGTAAAAAAGAAAAGGTATTTTGTGGGAAGGATCTGTGATCAAAGGGGAGAAAGAAAAATAAAATTGTTATGACACTTGGAAAACATGGTGTACTGAGAGCCTGGGGTAAAATAAGGCGAAAAGAGAGAAACTCCTTGCAGAGCTCTATTCTACTAGAGGAAGGCCAGAAATGCTCAGAGGCCAGGGAACAGATTAGCTTTTCTTGGTCTATTGTTTTTGCTGATAAATAATTACTGTGCCTATTAAATTGGTCAAGGAAAAACAGCAGGACTTATATTTGTCATTCTTAGCATGAAGATTAAGCACATCATTGTCACTTGCCAAGGTCATGCTTATGTCTTCCTCCTTCAGTCCTCATGATGGGTAGCTGTCTTGCCTTGTGCTTCCCCTCAGCATTTTAGGTGCTTGGTTGAATATACCAGGCTGCAGCAAGATGCAGACAGTAAAAGAGAAAAGAGTCATCCCCTGATGGCACCAACATTTATTGTAGTTCCTAGCAACAATGGGAAAAGGGATTTGGCATTTTTGATTGCCAAGGTGTTGTTTCTTTATTAGTGTATTTTAAACCATTACTTCTGCTGTGGCCTAACCAGAGGCAGCAAGTTCTTACTTCAGATATACATTTTGGTGTCTGCCAGGGAAGGCTGGAGCTTCCTTTGGAATGGAGAATGTAAATCCCCTCCCTCTGAATTATTTTAATTTTGAAATTAAGAGGCTTTCAGGCAAAGATATGAGAGTAACAGTTCTTTACTAGGAATATGAAAAATAAGAATGTAGCCAAAAAAAGTATAAAATGTAGTACCAAAAAAGCAAATAAAAAAGAAAAAAAAAAAAAACACTGACAGAGTCAGAATACAACATGACACCCTGTTGGTCAGAGTGTTGGTAGCAGTCCAGTTAAGTCCTCCTGGAGTGACAGATGTGGTTCTACTGGCACAGAGATGATTCTGTAGAAAGGTATACATATATTCTCTGAAGGTCAGTGGTGGTGAGATGGGTCCAATCTTCCTCTGAGAGTCCAGTGGAAAACAGGCTGCCTTGGTGTTCTGACTCTCAGTTTTATCTAGGTAGGAACAGTTGGCTCCTCTCACTGGGTGGAGCACCTCACAGTGGGATGATGTAATGTTCTCAGTCATGTGGTGAGCCTTAATGGCCCCTTAGCAGAAGATCTCCCCATAGAGGGAGGATGGGTCATGGAAGAGATAAGGAATATTGCCCCAGCTGGTTTTAACAGCTGGCCCATTAACAGAAGGCACCTGCCCCTCCCTCCTGGAGTTATGAGGAATGGGTCATGGAAAACACCTCCCCAACCAATTTCAACAGGTGGACAATAGATACATACTTTTGGTTACATCTTGCATTGCAACCCAAGACATACATTTATAAGAATTGTGGGATTTCTTCTCCTCATATAATTCCCTAGAGAAGCAGAATTTTATACATGAATATATGATGAAGTACAACACTAATATGGGCTACAGGAAAAAAAAAGCTGAAGAACAGCAAAGATTTTCATTTAGGTAAATACAGCAGACTGCTAACCTGTGAGTAAATATATAGATATAGAGATAGAGATATATAGATATATAAAAAGTAGTATGAGGCTGTTTAGGAGTCAGAGACTGTGGAAGACCAACACTATTACAGAGACTTACTTTTATCAGCTGAGATTAGCCTCTAGATATATGTGGGTATAGGGAAAATATCCTTCCAAGAGAAATTTTTAGTAATAATCATATTTTGAAACCATTGGTATTTTCTTTTGGTTTTAATTAACACATCACATTTCCATTGTAGCTGATCATGCATCTAAAGTAGAGGGGAAAAAAGGATATATTTGTATTAGCTATATCTCCTCAACAATAAAATAGTTCTTGTTAGAGATGTGATAGATATGAATGTAGAAATACTAGTTTTTAAGAATACTTTTGCTGTAAAAGTTTACCCATATTATTGGTGACTGAAATATGAAATATTTTAGGTTCATTCAGCACAAAACAACACAGACAAAAAAAAAGTGAATGAAGCCATTTTCCAGCCATCTTTACTAACATAAACATTAAAAAGCTGTATTTCTTTACAGTTCTGAACTATAGGCATCAATAAATTTGTTGTTTGAAAACAAGTCACTTTTTCACAGCTGAATTTAAGTTTTATTTAGAAGGGATTTACTAGCTTTGAAATACAGAGGAGAAAATTGTTTTCATCAGGGATTTCCATAATGCACATAGGATGAGTATGCTTACAAATGGAATTTTGCAGCAGTGTAGAAACTGTGGCAAAGGGTTAGCCTTATAGGCCAAGGAACTGCCCCTCCCTCTTTCTCCACCTGAAAGAACCTTCAATTCTTCTGATCAAAACACTCTTTCCATTTTGCACATATTCCTATTAAAGTTTATCTTAGCATGGAGTAGGGAAAAAGAAATTAAAACATCTGTTTTGCAAGTAGGAGTGCAATTTTTGAGATACAAGCCCGTCCACAAAAGTTCTGTCTAGTTCTGTTTACCCTGAATCCACTATAAAGTTAACCAAATTTCTCACCTGAACAATAGCCACTCTTCCCCCCAGGAAATTTGTTTTGGAGCCTAGACATTGTTTCAAAGAATAAGTATTTCCACGTCTAAATATAGCAGGT
Source organism: Cettia cetti (assembly GCA_013401135.1). NCBI lineage: Eukaryota > Metazoa > Chordata > Aves > Passeriformes > Sylviidae > Cettia > Cettia cetti. The sequence continues at coordinate 15,618 of VZUI01081966.1, read as the reverse complement.
ATGGCAACTTATGGTACAATGAAAATAAAAGTTAAAATAGAAGAAAGCTGAGAAATTACAATCCAAGTATCAAATGCAGTTAAACCCCACTTCACAGAAAGTTTAAATTGCCATTCATTTTAGGCAGAGTTGTGGTGGTTCATGGCCCTTGTTACAAAAATTGCAAAGCTGAATCTGTTGGAGTTTCCAATTGAATTAAATGGTCTGAATTTAGTCTTATTTAATGCCAGTTATTGTGAGATAATTTGAAGTGTCAAATTAGCAAAGAGATCAAATGAGTGTTCCTAACTGAAATGGCAGAACTAAAATAATGAACTTAAACCAAACCTCAACTAATGAAGTCAGTTCAGAAAAGATTTTCTGACTTGATAAGTTATTGCACTAGGGTTGCCACTGTCAATAAGATATAATGGTAATGCTTTGGTAGGAAATGCAACAAAGCTGTATCAAAATTTTAGCACCATCTCTTTGTCAATATCCTGACCAAAAAGCTTTATAGTGGCTTGTCCATTGCAGCTGTGTCATTGCAAATTATAGCATGAGATTGTGCTCAGTTACTGATCAGCCAGCAAAAATACAAGTGTTTTACTGTCTGTCAGTGGATTAAAAGGATTCTGTTACTTAGGCAGCTTTTTAAGCAATACAGTTGTCAAATAACTCATCTGGTTTTATTCCCTTGCAGTATTGCACTGAATTAATTTGCCTTTGAGTTTTTGCTCAACATGTTTTTTGCAGTATTATAGCATGCACATCATACAGCATTTGGGCCATTGCCTATGAGGCAGTGCTTTTGGATATAAAAGACAAAATGCAGAACAAAGTGAAATAGAGCTTTTGCAGTAGAACTGCCACAAATTAAATTATTGATCTCAATAGCAATCATATTGTCTAACCATCTCCCTCATAGTGTAAGACAGAGAAATTTACTGTTAACAGCTACACAACTACTTCTGGGTCTACACATGCAGGTGCAAGGGTTTGCAGAGAGTTCACAATGAGATGGAAAAATTTGGATATTTATACATAAAGAGAGAGGAAAATTTAAGTAGAGACAGACTGAAAATACAGATCACTGTGAAAGACTGAGTTGTGCTGAGAAAGATTTTTTCAAATTATCATGATTTTCTCCATGTTTTTCATTCTAGGAAAAGCCATCCAACTGAAATTACCAATGGTTGATGCAATGCTTTGGGCAACCAAGAGGGGAAGAATTTCAACAGCAGAGAACATAATAAAAATAAAACAAAGAAAAAACCAAACCAAACAAAATAAAATAAGATAAAACTAAAAGACCCCAAAAAAGAGAACAAAACCAAAACCAAACCAAACAAAAAAGGGAACAAAAAAGAACAAGGAAAAAAAATTTAAAAATTAAAAAATCAAACCAAATAAACAACTGAACCGACCGATAGCTTCTTTCCAGCTTCACCAAAAACAGGTAAGTAACTAATGCTGTAAGAAATTGTAAGGCTCCTAAGTATACATAAGAGAAACGTTCAAGTAGTGTAGAAATTACGTCTGCATGTGCTTCTTTTTATAATGCTCTTTTACAATATATCAAACAGTTCTTTAAAGTGTAAGTTCTCTAATTTTACTGAATTAGTATAGAATTCAAAGTTCTTGAGACTTTATGACTTTCTCTAAACACAATTGCATCACTCCTGTAGGTCATGATTTTGAATTAAACTGAAACAAGTGAAATAATTTATCTGGGGATTAGTGAAAATACTTTCTACATGAGAGTCATCAAGTAAATGCATTTTTTTTTTAAATAGAAAAGGACATAAGAAATCATTCCCACTGGACTATGTCACATTGTGACTACTAACCTAATTGCCATTTATACAAGCCTGTCAGTCATTTTTACAAGCATCTTAATCCCTTCCAAAGTAAAAGGTATTTTTATTTAGTAGACACAGCTGTTTATGTTATTGAGACTATTTCATGTCATCTTGCTGAGTCTCTTTCCAGTCATCACCTCTTTTCCTTAGATCCTGAAAAATCAAGGATTTACTTGCTTTCTTGAAAACTCAGTAATGGTACATTAGTCTATAAGAAATCACTAATGTGACTTTCTAAATTTAACCCATAATTGTTATGGGTTCAAGTCCTTTACCTGGATTTCATAGTCCATCTTGCATGTTGATTCATTCTTCTCTTGATCTGAAACACTGTAACATGAGAAGCTTAAGAAAATGGACATCAGATCCAGTACAGCATAGATTTGGGAAAAACAGAATCTTATTTCCTTCAGTCTCCAAAATGTGACATTCCTAAAGTCAAATTTGACCATGTTTATTTTTTTTTTTTTACTACATTCTCCAAAGGCTGTCATGGAAGATGAGTCATTAGTTCATAGTTATAGTAAAATCTATAATTAAAAATGGGAAAAAGAAAGAAATAGAGCATGAACCACAAATCCTAAACCCAAATTTTCAACCTTGTGAATACGGAAGTAGTTACCTGGAGAACAGAACTACTTGTGTTTTTTAAATTATGCTCCCATCAACAGAATTTTCTGATTCAGATCCCTAACATATACCAGTATTTCATCTTAGAATTAGAAACAAAAATCAAAGTAACTTTTCTTTTCAGCTTTTTTTTCATACTCTCTCTCGTAAGGTACTGAAAAGTTCATGTTGCAAAATAGGATTGTAATTCTATCTTGCATGATAGAAATTTTGTAACATTGACTCTTTTTTTTAACAGTTTGAAACATTCATTAAAAACTTTTGGTATTTTTATCCTAATTGTCATCCTAAGTTTAGGAGTTAATATTTTCTCAATTTGATTGACAGTAATGATCATCAAACATAAACTGCAGAGCAACTGCCTGAAGCATTATCTGGGACTCAGATTCACCTGTTCCCTTATCCCAAAGTTTTTTGTTGTTTCCCCTCATTTGTCATGTATCAGAGATGACTTATCTTTTTTTGAAGAAACAGTAAAAATGCTTTCCAGGTACAAGGTGTTCTGTTTGACTTGTAATAGTTAACCAATACATTTTCTTCAGCTTTTAATAACATTCATCATTTTCAAATATAAAAATTTTAATTGAGAGGTGTGGAAAAACAGATTAACTTTTGCGACGGGATTCAAACCTCTGTTGGGTCTTGGATTCATGTCAAAGTGAGACTCAGGTGGGCATGAGTCTTTCCTTCCTGCATGTTATCCTCTGGTGGAAGGGAGGCTGTGGTTTCCAGGCAAGAAGAGAGCTGAGAAGATAACCCTAGGACAGCACAAGGTCCACCTTTCTTGGATAGCTTATAATGTCCCAAAACAGCCAAACTCCTAGAGTGCTAGACAGTCATGGTGCAATCAGTCTATGAAGGGATGCTGAAAACAGGAGACTCTTTAACCTTACATAAGATTTTTTTTTTTTTAAGGGATACAGGCAGTTATTTGGATAGTTAGGTAAACTGAAGTAACATAAGATAATGTCAATTATGCCTTTCACTTGTGCCATAGTTGGGTCAGAGCAAGGAAGTCAAGTTTATAACCATTCTTAGCTACGACCAACACAGGTCAAAAAAAATCTTCCCAGTAGAGTGAAATGACAAAGACAGTAAAGATAGAGGCAGAATGCCTTTGGTCAGATTTCCTTTAGAGCAATTTGGATGCAGCAAACTCAAGCCACTGAAAAATTGCAGCGCATGGTTGTCATGCAATGCAATCTAGTAGGAATATCCCGAGGGTATCTCCAGTACTCTGGAGATACTTCAGGAACACCTGAGACAGAAATGCTAGCTCCTCCCCACCAGCAACGTTCTTTGCTGTCATTAATACCAAAAAAAAACCAAAAAATCAGAGCAGCATTTAGCCAACTGCCAGACCTGTGTTTCATCAGACACTGTAAATGCATCTGAAACTGGCACTGGAGTTCAAAAGGAATAGTTAATCTGAAATAATTTGTTCTGTAATGACCCATCCCTTTCAAAAGTCTCTTAGATTTAGGCAGCCAAGTAATGAATCATCAGAAACTGGGTGCCTTGTCCCCTTGATTAATTTTTTTTCTTTTCTTTACTTAAAATTTTAAAATGTTATGAGTTACCACCAGCTTTCAGCACAGTATTTTTTTTTACCATAGTTTACACTATGTTGTTTAAATTATTTAAACACTATAATAGTTACATGTTCAGAAAGATGTTTTGGCAGTCAATTTTATGAAAGAATGAAGAAAAAATAAAAAAGCCCTAGATAAGTATAAAGTTAAGCATTTGTGAAGGGCACAAGTTCTATTTATTAGGATAATGAAGTCATCATTATTTTAGCAACAAATGTTTTTTGCCTAATAAAAATATACCATCTCAGAATAATTACACAAATAATGCTTTAACTATCTTACATTCAGATAGTTAAGGTGAAATAAACAAATGAGTGGACTTACAGAGAAAGTGCAGCTTCATTTATTGCTTAAGTAATGTTTTCTCACGCATAATAATGTTATCCTGGGAAGTATATTCAATTCTTTGCGATCTTTCTACTTTTGATTTCTATGTGTTAGTAAATGTATGATTTTCAGTTCTTCTATTTGATACTGGATCTGAGCAGAAGAGAACACTGACAGGCCAGATTATGTAATAATTATGAACAAAAGTAGAAGTAAATAATGATATGACTCTTAAAAGGGCAGTCTTTTAAAAGGTTGTCAATAAAGTGACTCCATGTGTTCTGACCTCTAGACAATATGAAATTAATATGAATAAGTATTTTGAGCTACCTCAATAATAAATACAAACTACCTTCTATTCCACCGCTTGGCACTTTATTGTGATAAAGCTTAAATGTTTGCACACAAACTTCTCATGCACTTGATGAATCTCAGAAAAAAAACAAATCAGCAACTCAAATCTTTTGATAAAGATAATTTGATAGTGTGAGGCCATGTCACCAAATGTTAAATCTGGAGTAGCAATGATCATGCAAAAGTATTCTGGTTTACTCTTTCAGGTGAACAGCCAAGACAAGAAGCTATACTGTTCCTGGGTCTTGTAGGAAGCCACAAAAGTAAAAACTTCAGTTTATTTTTCCTACTTTCTTTTTAATTTAATAAGGTGAATAATAGACGCTGTGATTTGTTCCCAAAAATCCATCATTCACATTGTTGATTCAAATAGAAAGATCAAATAATGGTAATAAATATACACAAAATCGTAATGTTGTAATATTGACAGTCAGGTAGACCAATATCTGGTTTACTGTAATGCAGACTCACCCACAATGGTATTTGAAACTGCAGCAGTAATTTGCAGGTGTAAAGGATGTATACAGGTTCCTCTAGGCTAGAGAGACAGGTTTTTCCACAAGGACTTGATAACCATAGATGGAGAAAAGGGCTTTTGCTGTTTATCTTTGTACTTGGTTTACTACTTCAAGCCAATATATTTCTTAGGATAACAGTTCATATAAATTATTTCAGCTTGGACATCCATATCCCAGTGTACTTGAAACAAATAAATAGTTTTCTCCATCCATTTTGAAAGCATCATTCCAGTGACTTTTACAAGGCAACAATATATTTTAGCAAGGATAATATAGTACGCAGCTTTTCTTATGTCATGAACATGTCTAATTTTTGTTTCTTGCATTCTTTAGTCAAAATCCTTTATTTATTAAGATTTATGCTGCTGAGAATAATAATCTTTTGTAATTATTATGTGTTTTTCTTTTGATCTTCTGAAGAGAGTTGAAATATATATGCATTGCTGTGTATATGTGTGTCTAGGAATTAGAAAGGGAAATGCAGAACATTTTGCAGTCCCTGTGTAAAAGTGGTGAATGAATAGCTTGCTTTTTTTTTTTTTTTTTTTTTTTGCTTAAAGCATTATTTTGACATCTGCACTAATTATATCTCAATCCCTTTTAAAAACAGCCTTCTCTAAAAAAAAAAAAATAGGCTGCCTTTCTGATATACATTGATTCCAAACTTATTGCTATTGCATTGCTTGGTTTCTGCAAGGAAAAAATTGTGACAGATAAAAATGGCTTCAACTATTCACGGCTAGAAGAAATAATTTTCTGTGATTGTTCTGTTGTAACATCATTTCTATTTGAAAGAAAAATATTTGTTTTGAGGAGGCAGGTTTCTTTCATTTTTAGCTTCACACAACCCTTATTTTTCTTGGGTTTACTTTCTTTCCAACCTACATACAGGATACTATTCCATGTAGAAATTTTGTTGACATACACTCCTTGCTATTTATCCACCTTCGATGGAATCTAATGTCCAACTAAAGACTGTGATGTTGTCAGAAATTAATATGAAAATTAATCGAATGCCATCAGTGACTATCTTTGTAATACAGCCTTTCCAGTACATCGTATGGGTCTCTTTAGGTTTCTAAACAAAATTTAGTTTTCTGTTAAGTTGTTTTAGCAAGGCAATGCCATGCCATGGTTCTACATTCTAGGAACAGAAATAAGCCAATCTGATGGATCTTTGAAGGAAATAGTTACTTGAACATACAAACTGAACCCCAAAAATTAAATTTTATTGTTAAATTTTGGATTAAAAAATTGCGTGTCAGAAAAGGGCATGAGCTAGACAAAAGAGTAGTGAGTGAGTGAATAAAACTTGCATCACCTCTATCCCCTTTTTGTTTTTCTGCTTTAGGGTAAGTTATATTTGTTTTTGTAGAAGGTCTTGTAAATGTTAGCCATTTCTAGAGGTGGGATTATGGTAACTCCAAAACAATAGCTGATTTTTTGACAATTAAAATAAAATTAGGTTGTATTATCATGCCTGAGGGAAATAGCAGTTCTTGTCAGCAGTATAAGCTGGCCAATCAAGCCACATAAAAAGTTCATTTGTCAACATATATAGGAGTTTACAACTACTGTCTCTATCAAAAACTAATTACCATGTGCATCACACTAAAAACAAGAAAAAAAACCTCTTTTTTTTTTTTCATTTTAGATGTAATTCATAAGCTGTTGTTAAAATGACAGGTCTGTGTTCCCTTGTTAAATCATCCACTAGGTAAACAAATGTTAACTTCTGCACCTGACGAGGTACAAACCCAGGCATCAGCATATGGAGTGGGGGCCACCCAGCTGGAAAGTAGTTTTGTAAAGAATATGGGATTTCTCCTGGATGGACAGAAATTCAAATATGAGCCGGCAATATGTCCCTGTTGCAAAGGCAGTTAACAGTATTCTGGGATGCATTAGGAGACATGCATCCTGACATGCAGCCAGCAGCTTGAGGGAGGTGAACTTTCTCCTCTGCCAAGTCCCGGTGAGGCTACACCTGGAGTGATGAGTCCAGTTCTGATCTCCTCAGAATAACAGAGGCATGAACATACTTGTCCAGTGAAGCTCCACAAAGATGCTGAAGGTACTAGAGCATCTCTCATATGAGGAGAGGCTGAGAGAGATGGGACTGTTCACCCAGAGAATAGAAAGCTCAGGGGTATCTAGTTCACTGGTATAAATACCTGATGATAAAATGCAAAGAACATGAAATCAGACTTTCTTCTTGATGATGCTCAGCAATAGAACAGAAGGGAATGGACATAAATGGGAAAATGGAAAATTCTTTTTAAAGGCAAGAAAACCAGAGGTTTTTTTACTTTGTGACCAAACTCTGGAGCAGACAGCTCTACAAGGTAGGGAAGCCTACAGCCTCCAAAACCTGACTGGACACGGTCTCAATCATGTGATTTGGGTGATATTATTTTTGAAAAGCACATGAATTTACCTGGAAAAAGTGCAAGTTTCAGACTCTGTAAAAATATACAGTTTATTCTATGTAAAGGCAGTAGAAAGATATTTTCTATGTTAGACTGCATTAGACTAACACATAGTGACAGAAAATAAATAAAGTCCATTGATGTGAAATACATGTTGAAGGCATTTTTGTCACTCAGTAATAAAAGCATAGAAAAGTTGGGAAAAGTTACATTCTAGTAAAAAAAGTTTACGTTTTACGAATAGTTTGTTATTAGCTTCCAAAACAAGACATCAGTTCTCATGAAAGTGACTAAAACATCATTTGTTTCACTATGCCTCAGGTAAAAGTAGATGTAATCTGCCACATGCCTCACAGGCTTGTGATACAGACAAAGACATTTTGTTTTGCTGACTTTGGGGGTAATTTTTCTGTTTTGGAGTTGCTGTGCCTTTCTTCCCAGAGAAAAATGAATCAAAGCACAGCTTATGGAAATTTTCAGCTATAGGTTTAGAAATTGATATAGCTAGAGTTCACAGACACCAAGTGAAAATTTGCCTATCTTGGTCAGGTTTTCACAAAGCATAAAGGGATATGCATTACTACAGATTATAGGCAGAGATTTTGCAACCCAGCAGCTAAGAGCCAGCTCCTAGTCCGGTTCAGACATCCAGAGGTTTCAAACAGCAGCTCTTTCCTGGGAAAAAGAAAAAAACATTTGCTTCATTTTTTTCCTTTAAATTCTTCTTTTTTTTCTTTCAATTCTGAGGCCAGACTTTTGCTTTAAAATATTCTCCATTGTAGCTCTAGAGGTGAGAGACATAAGTTTCATCAATGTAAAAAATGTAAAATGTAAAAAATATCTTAGGAGATAATTTAGGCCACATTTTCATATGCTTTCTCATTACTCATGGTTTGTCTTTCCTGGGATGTTGCATCATGTTAGAGAAATACCTTGAGAATGGTTTCTGATTTTATCATAGCCAAATCCTCATTGAAGAGAAATGACTTTAAACCCATCCTCTCTTTCTTGTTCAATTGGCTGATGTTTAACTTGTAGTTTTCCTGAAGGTAGGCAAAATTTATGAAGCAGCAAACATATAATTCCAGTTTGCCTGCTGAGCTTTTATTCGTAGTAGCGAAATACATATCAAGAACATGTTTCTGGTCAGTCTCCCAAAACCAGAGGGTCATCTTAATATCCTGAGATAAGAAATTAACATCTGTTCAGAAACCTTGCATACCACAAACCAAACAAACTCACATTTTGTGCAAAAGGTGTAGGGACTTCCTCCTTAACTGTGGTTTATACCTCAGAGGAAGTAAAAGTCCAGCTGAAAGCATATCAACCAATTTCATGTATTAACTATCTAAAATGTATGTTTCTTTAGGTTGAAGGGTCACATTATTCTTCGCCTACGAAAATAAAACTTCTGCAATATCAAAATTTTGGTATATTTTGGATTCTGTCTTTAGGTATCAACAGTAAAATTAAATAATTAAAAATCAGTAAAGAATAAGCAGGTTGAACTATTTAGGTATTTTTATGTGTGGTGGGTGTTTTTAAGCAAAAATGAAAAATGAGTCTACAATCTCAGAAGAAACTGGAGGTTAAAAAGAGGTCCTTAGACTCTTTGGTACAGTTGGGTTTGGATGTTTGCACATAGGTTACCAATTCCAATTACCCAGCAAAACTAGAGGTCTCAAGGGAAAGATGTTTTTAGGGTAGAATGGGATCAGGTAATTTCCTATGGTAGTAGATGAGAAATGATTACTGAAACTGTTATAAGTATGATTTTAGTGCTGAGACCATGAGGAAAGGAGATGCCAATGTTTATTCCATATTTTTGTTTTTCTCTGGGGGTTTTGGGGGGGTTGTTTGTTTGTTTTTGTTTGTTTGTTTGTTTTGCCTTGTCCAACCATCTCCGAAATGCAAAATGCTACCTCTGCCTTTCTGAAATGAGCAATAGTTAGCAGAAATGCATAAGCACACAAGATTACAAAGTTCTAGTTAGAGTACACTGTTTTGGATTTCAACGGGTTCTTCACTGCCAGTCATGGCAAGTCCCTGTAAACTTAAAAATGCTGGTAACTCTGCCCACTACAGCATAGCTTCTCATGTAAGTCTGAGTTTTGCACTCCAGAGCAAAACAGACACTTCATACATCTTAGAATGCAAGATACTCTTGGCATGAACCTCAGAGGGAAGCAACTGAATCAGTTATGCTTTCCAGCGCTTCACTAGATCTCCAGTGTCACACTAGATTAAGCTAAATTATATAATATTTATATCTCAATACATTATAGCCATTTTCCATTTATGATCATGTATCAAAATTTTATTGCTGCTGATTTTACTATGGTAAGGTTGAACAGAGTTCAGATTAATGCTCCTATTTATCTGCAAAAAATGAGTGCCCTACAATTATTATCAGTAAGAAATACTGGAGTTCCAAAATAAAATTCAAATGTCACCCTCCTATGTAAGAAGCCTCTCTTCTTCGTACAAAGCATCCAATAAAAAGTGTTCTTTCACTTTAAAACCAGACACTTACAAATGATAATCCATAATGGAACAGGAGATAACGAGATGTAGTTCACCTAAAAAGTGTCATAATGCTTCCTGTTTCATGATGCTTTGGCAGATATGAAGCTCGTCTCTTTTATTGTGTATAAAGAGGGAAATATTGTACAATCTTTTCTTATGTTAAAATCTTAATGCGTTCAGTATTCTCAGTGAACAGCTTCTGGGAAATTTATTTATTTTTATAGGATATAGGATTTGTTTTGTCTGTTCTGTTGTCCAGACATAAGCTAGATTGGCTTAAAAAGCCTGATCTTTTTCTTAATACAGCTTTCTTTAAAAAAAGAAAAAAAAAGAAATACAAAACAACCTTAAAATTATAGATTCCTGGTTTTCTTCTTATATTAATTTTGCTCAATAGTCAGCTGTCTGATTTAAAATGCCCTCTTGAAAAGTAAAAGGAAATTCACACTTGAATTAAATGTAAATCAGCACTCTCTTTGCTCTTAAAAATGAAGGACCAGTATAGTTTTTTCTGCATGGGAAACCTCTTTAAACTAGGAGACTGATAAATGAATACTAATGAAATTATTTGGTACATAGCACCCTCCTGACTCCTTTTTCCTTTCCAAAATATGGGGGCTGTATATTTTAGCACATGAACAACTCCATCAGCAGCTCCTGAAAGTGGTACAAAGTCATAACAGCAATCAAAAAGCAAGCTTTGAAAAATTATTTTATAAAGAGATCATTTACTGCCCATCCAAAGAAGAGAATTATCATGATACTCTTAGTCACTAAGGATAAAACATCAAATGGAATTGAATTAACTAAGAGCTCAATGAGACCCCAAATTCTCTCTGACTTTTTATAAAAGTCAAACATTCAGGATGATTTCAGATCAATTTGATATAGACGCATAATTTCTGTTAGCTCAATTACAATTCCTTTGGTAGATGTAGATTTTTGCGAACATTTTTCCTTCCTCTCCCACCTTCTTCTCACAGTCCATTGTGAAATTTTACTTATGGTTTAGCTTTATAAGCCTCTTTTTTCTGTCATATTGCAGTTCAAAGCATTCAGCTCAGAGTCTCTTTTTTTGTATGCTGGATTGTTTATGAGAAGGTATTGCTTTCTCAATGGAGAACAAAATGGATAGTGGATGCTCTTTTGCTGGGTCTCTTTTTTTTTTTTTTAAGATCACCTGTCCTTTCTTAAACAGGCCAGTTCAGAAATGTGTATCCAAATTCTCTTCTTCTTTGTCTTTGCAGCTCAGTATCTGAAGATCAAATGGAATCTGTGAGCAGGAGCTCTTTTAGATGACAAAGCACTGATGCTATAATACTGCTTCCTTTCTCTAAACAAACTGCTCCGAAAAACCAGGAAAAAATGCTACGACTCAACAGAAGAGGGCAAGTGTCTTTTTCATGAAGTATTCTTACAAGCACAGGCACAGAGAGAAACTTTCTTACCAAACTATTTTTCCATAGACAGTGGTTGTGACTTAGAAAATTTCACATGGCAGAGTCAGTAATTTTTATTTCTTGAAAATGTTTCTTTGTAAGATGAAATATCCAAATGAAATTAAAGGTAATTTGGGGGGGTAAAAATTAAAACTATTATAAAAAAGAAGAGTGTCACTTGAAAAATCAATGAACAAATGTCTTTGATATCGTGTTAATTTTTGAATTGATTTTCTTCTAAATATGCCTTTCAGGGAAATGAGCTCAAATTTGGACTCTGATTACAGTGCAGTAGAACATGGGGCCCCTAAACTTTCTCTAAGAAATTATCCAAAGTTACTAATGATATTCTCAGTTCCGTGAAGCTTTGCACTCAGCATAACAGCAGGTGATGAGGAATTTTCTTTCCAGATAAACATAACAGATTTTCTCTCCTTCAAGAACAGATCAAAGACAGAAACTCAAGGAAGTAAAAATAATACTAGTCATGCTGGATAGGAAACATATTATCTTTTCGTAAGTCAGTCACTGTAAATAATGGCTATCTCATACAACACTTAGAGTGCAAAGTATATCATACAATTTGCAAACTTGGGAACAGAATGTCAAGGAGGTCTCAGAGGAAATTTAATTAGCTGGACATCTCCCACAGCCTGGGAAGCTACAGCTCCGTTAATCATTGCCATATACCTCAAGATACTGTGTCTACCTCTCCTGCCTCTTTTGTGTAAAACATTAGTGGAAATCAGAAGAGTGAAGGAAATACCCTTAAGCCTCCTGGCAATTTGGGTCATGTTTTCATAATCAGTTTGGGAAGGGGTTGTGCAGGATATGACACTGAAAACCAGCAGCTCTATACCCTGAAAGTTCACTAGATATTCGCCTTACCTTTTAAACAGAACTAACAGGCACTCACTGTAAGACAGAATGAAGGCAAATATGAAAAATAAAACAGGATGTGGGTCTGATTTTCTGAATTTGTGAAATTTTCAGCCCAATTAGTGGCTGATTCTTTTGTGAAGGAAAAACTCCTATCAAGGACAGAAAAAAGTAAATAACTCTTCTATCTTTCATAAACACTTCTAGGTTTCTCGTAATTCTCTCACAGATGTTGTTTCTATTATTTGACGAATGAAAAGAAGTGTTGTCTTTTCTAATCAATTATATGGTTTTTTAGCACAGCATGTTATAAAAAGGGCTGTGTGAAAAATAAAAAAGCCTTGTGATTAATTTTTCTACATGGAGTCAAGCTCTTTCTTTCCTGTCCAACTGTGACAACAGGAAAAAAAGTCATGTTTCCATGTTTGAGGAGAAAGTGCCCTGCCTGGGAATATCTATAAAGCAAAAGGAGTGAACAATATTACAAATTATGTAACAAAGGAAAACTGATTCCTCTTTTCACAACTGAAGATTTGCATGCCTCATCCTTAGGTGTGCCCCTTAACCTACAAATATGCTCAGATTTTCCCATTTTTGTCATTCCCCTCCACAGAGTAAGTGGTCATACAGCCAGAACAGGATTTCTCAGGGTGAAAAATGTAGTAATTTGCTATACTATTAATTCTGCCAGTTATGAATCTCAGTTTTGCTTTCATGCCATAGGATAAAACCAACGTGCAGTTTTGGGAGGCAAACTATTAAAAATTTATCATTTATTAGAAATTCAATAATGGAGGCTGTAGGCTCTGGACCACTAAAACGAATGTTGCAGGAAGACTTTGACAGAATATTTTACAAATGTTTGGAGTTTTGGAGAAAAGAGCCTAAGGTCTGGGGAACAGATTTATTGGATGACTACAAAGATTTCACTACTCCTGTAAAGCCAAAATCCATTTCAAACCAGAATTACATGTAAGAGTTCTTTGTGCCTTAATATGCCCAAATGCTGTGTCAGGTCATACTCATATCTAACTATTATTTAATTAACTTTGGAAATCTCTGCTTTTTTTGTTTTCTCTTTCCTATACACAAGGCAGCAAGGTTGAAGCTGTAGACCTCTGACCATATTTAAACTGCTCACCTTTGTGTCAGAGACCTCAGCCACTGTGGCAGGCTGATCACTGATCACTGCCTGCAGACTTCTGCTCCCTGAAACCTTCCTGCAAAATGTACATTGTGGGATTGTGGCTTGCATGGGAAGAAATGGTCTAGGTCATCTGAGTGGAAGCCTGAACTTCCTCAGACTTAACTGAAACACTGCAAACCAGATCTAGAAGAAAAGTATGATGCAAGCCTCCTTTTCTGATGCTCATTTAGTAAAATGGCAGATTATCACACCTCCAGGCTGCCCCACCAGGAATGGGAATTCCACCACAAACTGAGCTAGTTGCCTCCTCAGTTCAGAAGACACAAAGATGGGGCTAATGTTTGGAGCAAAGTCATTCCAAGCAACATGCAGGAGTGCACTAATGAGAACTTTGAATGCTTGGCGGCTTGGCTGTCCCCACTCTACCTTCAGCCCAGGGGCAGCGTGCCAAGAGCTGCAGCCCCCAAGGAAAGTCTGAGGGCACAAAAGCTGTCAGCATCTGTAGGGGAATAGGAATTAGGCAGGCAGCCTCAGCCTTGATGAGTTACAGCTGTGCCCTTGAACAAGACAGGTAAACAACTTTGTGGCAGAAGAAGCATGGAATGTGGATGTGTGTTGACATTTGCAAAAAGAAACAGAAATTTATGACCAATAACAAAAGGGTAGAAGGCACGCACACATAGTTCATTAGCCAATTATAATGCAAAAAGGAGCTCATGCTATGTGTGTAATATAGACAAAAGGTACAAAAAGTTTTACAGTGGGATAATAAACTGCTGATGCTTGCCATCACCTTCAACATCAGTCTTTTGTCCACTGTCAAGAACACAGCCGTGAGCGGCTTGGTATGACTGTGCCCAGACACCATAACCACGTGTGACCCCACTTACTTGGAGCCAGACAGTCTGCTTTTAATCCTGACACCAACATAGCTGACCATATTCTCAGGGAAGAAATCTCAAAAATTTCAAAACATTCCTGATAGAACATGGTCTTTAACTGCTTTTTGTTGAAAAATACCTTGAAACATCATGTATTTATCATACTGCACTGATTAAATCCCTTTAGCATTAACTATTAGTTTGACACAAAAGGCCTTGTTCTGTGAGAGGAATATTGTGTAAAGTCCCTTATCAGCAGGTAGATTCTGAAGTCCTAAATACATAATTAGAATTTTTTTTTTCTCTTCTCTGTGGGAATCAGGAGAGACTAATTTAAAAAAACAGTGGGAGTGTCAATAAGGAACTATCCCGGCCCTGAAAAAGAGGTGTTTTCTCCCTGACTTCTATCAAATCACTTTATCTCTCAAAGAAGTGATCGATTCTGTTAATTAAATACTCTGCAGGGTATCAGCAGGCTTGCTCTATGTTATCTTTTCTACTTCTGTTTCAAAGTGTGTTTTCCTCCTCCAAATTCTGCATGATTGTGCTGTATAGCAATGATGCAATTGTGTGGGAAAACTCAGGCGTGAGCAATAACGTCACAGCAACAAAGAGCTTTGCAGCAAAGGAAAATTATCAATAACAGAAATAGTTGGTGATGTTGTTTTTTGTAAAGCAACTTTAGAAAAAATAAAAGTGGGCATCCAGAACAAACAGCAGGATATATAAGCTGCAGAATGGAAGGTTTAGTAATGAGAGTAATTTGTTTAGCTATTCCTAAAATCTTAATCACGGTTTTATATCAGCACTGATAATGTATTTTCTTTCCCAGAGTCTCTCTTCTTAATGTTTCCCAGAGGAGAAGCCAAAGTTTCTTGGACGCTGAGGACTCTAGAAGAAAGCAATCTTTGCTTCAAATCCTCTAGACTTCCAGACTTATTGAAAATAATGAAAGGATAATCAGGACATCAGGACAACTTTCTTTCTTTCTTTCTTTCTTTCTTTCTTTCTTTCTTTCTTTCTTTCTTTCTTTCTTTCTTTCTTTCTTTCTTTCT